>RPOG01000064.1:1019252-1179880 GCA_008086565.1 Thalassoma bifasciatum
CCACCCTCCACCCAGACCCCCCCCTTCCTCTCCTCTGCTGCCAGCACAGATACCCAGTGAGCAGTAACAAGAGGCATTCATCCCAGAGAGAGAGAGAGAGAGAGAGAGAGAGAGAGAGAGAGAACGAGAGAGAGAGAGAGAGAACGAGAGAACGAGAGAGAAAGAGGATGTGGAGCAGCTGAATTAGAAAGAACCAGAATGTATGTGCCCGTAAAACTTCATCCAATTAGAATTAAATCTTGTAATCACCCTTAATAATACTAATTAAAAATGTTAAATTCTGCCTAATCAGACTAAATATGATCCACTCCAGCAAAATATCTTATCTCAAGACATTATAAGAAAAAAATCTCATCATGTCTTGATACAAGAAACTAAAACGAGACATTTTTCTCACCATGTTGGGATTTCTTTAGCACATCAGTCCTAGTTTTTGTCTTTTACTATCTCAAATTAAGACAGTTTTTCTGGACTTGACAGTTGAATATGGCTCATGCACTGCAAAACCTAAAATCTGACCAAGTGTTTGTGACATATTTTTAATAAAAATTGTCTTATTATAATTGATATTGTCAACATTCAACTGACAAGTCCAGTAGATTGTCTTCTTTCAAGTTATTTAAAGACCAAATTGACGTCAAAATTGCCTGTAACAAGTCAAAAAAATCTGTCAATGGGGAAAGAAATTAAACAGGACACTTCTTTCTTCTTTGTACCCATTGGCAGATTTTTTTTTCTTCTTTTTTTTGACTTGTTACAAGGAATTCTGACATCATTTTGGTCTTTAAATGACTTGAAATAAGACGCTTTTTAAGGACTGGTCTGGTGATTGGGCTTAGATCAAGTAAGAAAAAAAATCTTTTGCTACAAACAAGACATAATGACTTGCTTAGATTACAGTTTTTATGGTGTTAAGTCTTGAGAGATAATTTATCATAAAAAAAATAAAATCTTGACAAGAGTTAAAATTCTTGTTTTTAGTAAAACTTCCACAAAAATGTCTTATTTCAAGATACTAAAGGTAAAAATGATGTCTGGATTGATTTTAAAATACAGAGGAGTAATAAAAAGTATTTTTAAAGTGTCTTATTTCAATAACATTCTCATTTTGACAAACTTAATCAGCAGTTTTTCTCACCCTTCTTTGCAAAACTTTTTTTTTTGCAATCAAGTCATTATTATCATTATTATTGTATTTAAATTAAAAGTTTCTGGACTTTTTAGGTGAAAGATGTTTATTTTAAATCCAAAAGAAAATTGTACTGGATATCTAATCCTGCCAAAAACGTTCACCTGACAAGTTTGGGAATTTTTAAGAAAAACAGTGAGGTAGAAAAAACACAAGTTCTTTTAGAGTGCCTTATATTTCAACAAACCAAACAGTTTTTCTATACCCCTCTTTGCAAAAGTTTAATGAGCAATTCAGGCATTGTTTTTTATGTTGAAATTATTTTTTTCTTTTTGGCTTTTCAGGTGGGAGAGCTTTATATCTAACTTAAAGGAACATTTTATTTGAAATTAGACTGAAACACCTGATTCGCTGCAAAAACTAAAACCTAAACAAGTTGTGTCTTAATACAAGAAACTTTTTTCTTATTCAATCAGCAGATTTTTTTGACCTGTTACAAGCAACTCAAACCTCATTTTTGTCTTGAAAAAACTGAAATAAAACATTTTTATGACCTGGTCTGGTGAATGTGGCTAAAATAAAGAAAAATAGGACAATTTTTATTATGAATAAGACATAATGACTTGCTTAAGTTTCAGTTTTTGCAGGTTTTGATCTCTGTTTTGGAAATGTTCACCTGACAAGTTCAGAATTTTTTCATGATCTGCCACAGAAGATAAAACAAAACTGTTACCCGTTTAGTTTCTCGTGTTAAACATTGTTAATATTTAAGCACTTTTTCCTTTTCCTCATAGGCAGATTAAAGCACTTCAGCATCATTTTTGTCTTTAAACATCTTGAAATGAGACATTTTCTGGACTTTGCAGGTAAATTTTGTCATTTTTATGAACTTTTTCCGCCTCTTTCTTATAAACACATTTGTCTTGAGCTGCTCAGCGTAAAGTGTTTCGTCTCCTTCATCCAGAGAAAGATCATGTGATTCTGTCACCGTGAACAAAGCCTCTTTTCTTCAGCGACAGCGCTCTCCGCCGGGTATCACTGTATCTGCTGCGACCATGAGTCACCGTGAGGTGCGATATATCCGCTTTCTTTAAATTATTTGAATCTTTTGACTTGGGGCGGGGGATTTCCCTACATCCCACCTTAATCCTCTGACATTTGGCGGCTGCAGACGGAGGTATTTCCTCCACAAGTCAAAGGATTTACTGAGGAGCTAAATGTCAGGGCTGATGCTGTGTTCATACTCACTGACGCATGAGTCGTCCTTCATGGTGCAGTTTATTTGGCATTTGATTAGATGTACATCTACCTCAGAAAAACACAAGCCCCCCCCTGCAAACGAAGCTTTTTCTTTAATTTAAAGGCTATGAAATAAAAGACAATGAATGCAGCGATCGCTGTTTTACACAGAAAACATTTCAAATCCAGTAAAATTAGTTGAACACCACCATAGTCCACAGAGAAACTACAGTGTGATGCAGCTGTTTGGGGCATGGGCGGGGTTTTTAATGCACACAGAGTCTTTGAACCTACTGTACAGGACAGACTGTCGAGCTAACAATGTTTCCATCAAAAGAAAAATCTCTCAGCATGCCAAATCATAAAAAAAACATGCACCTCAGGTTCAAAAAGCAGATAAAAAAAAAATCAAACTTGATGAAAGAAAGAAGAAAAGAGCTCCTTCTTACACACACATGCACAGTTTCACGTCACGTTCCACGATTTGTTGGTGGGATAATCCTGTGTGGATTGTCGAAGCTGAAATAAAATATCAAACAGGGGAAATAATAACGTACATTCAGACACGTGCACAGTCATACACACACATTTACATCTGGCTGTCGAATGCTGGTGGTTCTAAAAACGTCCTCGATTGTCATCAGAACAGAGGCCTAAATAAGTTCATACTTTTCTTTTTATTACAATAACTTTACCCGCGATCTCACGGAGAAACAGAGAACAGTAACAGACCCATCAACGACGAACAGCGAACAGAAAGAAACAGTCAGCGACATTATCTTCATCAGTAGCTGAAACAGAATAACACAAAGAATCACATCAGGGATGGAGGAGGAGGAGGAGGAGGAGGAGGAGGGGCAGCATCCAAATATAACACCTGAATGATTTATTTCAAAATAAAACCCTGAATTAACAAAAAAAAAAAAAAAATGAGCGTGCAAAACATTGAGCGTCTTAACATGGTTCAGTTAGCAAATACACAACTATCCTGCAAAGAGTTAATGAGAAAGCAACGACAACAGGAGCTTCTGCATGATTCAACAACGTCATGATTGGATATTAAATAAACTGATTTTTGTAAATTCATTAGCGGGAAATCGCTCTTTTTCTTCTTCACACATGCACTTCATCGCTGATCAGTTCAGACTGTCCCACAGTAAAACCACCAAGATTACAGCCTGCAGTCAGAAATCAGGATTAAAAAGAACACAAGACCCAACTCAGATATTTATAAGTACCACCACAATCCTCGGACTTGTTCCCGTTTGTTAGCGTGACCTAATAAAAACCCTATAGCGAGAAGCTACCGGTACCTTCTGTAAGTAAGGTAGAACCTCAGTATTACAAAACGTCTTTGCTGCAAATTTGCGTTTATAAACCTGGAAGACCGCTTCGTTATCAGACTCATAAGAAAGTGAAGGGATAGAGCGCGGAGATCGTGCCAGAGGAGACAGATTTGATGATGTTTGAGCGACAGTATGATGCTAACGAAAACACACAGCGAGCGATGGCTGGTTTCACCGTCCGTTTTTTTCCTTTCTTCGCCGTGTGCTGGACTTGACTGAATCTTCCCGGCGCAGACCTGAGTGGTATTTACATCAGGGTTTTTCTCCACCGCCAGTCAGACCAACCTTGAGATGATTCAGAAGCTTTTTCAGAGAAGTAAGAGAGCCGCGTCTTCTTCTGTCAGGAGCTGCTGTCTGAAAAAAACAACAAACTCCTGAAAGTGGCAGCTTGGCATCGTAGCTCTGATATGTCTGTACAAACTTTAACTACACAACAGTCTGTTTCTGCTGCTGCGTCCTCTCCTGCTGCAGAGCGTGCACACAGCCTTTATGTCCCGTCACAGCGCCATGTCGGCAGTCCTATACCACGGTGCTGAGGGAGGAGTCCGCGGGCATGGGGGCGGGGGCGTTTCCATCTGTCGGAGTGTCAGGCCCCACCAGCAGGGTGCTGCTATCTATCGAGTCCTCCCTCTCCTGAGACGACGGCGCTGAGTTTAACACGGGAACAGAAGCATCGGGGATATCAGCGTGTAGCGCGTCTCCCATGGTGTTCATCTGGCTCGGCACGTGACCTGAAGAGAGGAGCAGAGAGCGGGTGTGAATGTGAGAGTGTGATTTATTGTGCCATGATTTTTTAGGTCTTATGTGTTGTTGATATCAATTGTTACATTGAAAGAAATGACCATATACAAGGTACCTGCATGTTTCATTTAGTCAAATTTAAGGCTTTTTAAGACCTTTTTAATGCCACTTTGAATAAAATTTAAGACCAAAAACACATAAATATGGTCGATAGTTTGGGGGTCCTTTACGTTAAGTTTATTTTTTGACTGTTTATTTAACAAAGTTGCTCATTGGTTAATATCTGTATATAAAAGTGCAAACAGTGACTCATAGTCATAGACTGCCGAGCCTAGGATGCAGATAAGTTATATCAGCAGCTGTAAGACTGTTTTCACTCTAAGTCTCCTTCTCAAAAAGTCTCGCAAAAATGAAATAAAATCAATAAAACATGAACAAATTCTGCCGTGGCATATTTAAGACCTTTGAGTAATTTATCTAAGACCAGAATATAACATTTTAATGAATTTAAGACTTTTTAAGGCCTTAGTTTTAAATAAATGAATTTAAGACTTTTTAAGGATGTGTAGGAACCCTGTTGTATTATTATCATTCTTGTTTGTCATAAGAAAACAAAATACATGAGAGAGGAAAGTAGGATTTTTGTAAAAATAAAGCAAATAAACAAACAAACAAAAAAGATCCACCAAAGAAACTCTGTTTGCATAAACAGGTGCGTTAGGCCTGTCGCAATAATCAATAAATCAAGTAACTGCACAATAATTTTAAATGAGTGCAATAACTTGCCGGGCTTAATAAAACTCACAAAAGGTAGTTTTCAAAAATTTGACTTGTTGGTTGAGCAGGGTTGAGTAACGCTGGTGTAGAGCATAAAATATCTACTGTAAAAAAATGTATTTGGTATTCTGACACATTTAAGAAATATTTCACTATCTGTGATTAAGATATTTAAGCAGGCCGTACTGTGATTTGATCTAATTTGTTTACCAAGATCCACGTAAAGAAGGGAGTCTGGGTTGATGGAGGCTTCGTAGGGAGGAGGGGGGTCGTCAGGATGCTGGATGTCGGGGTATTTGTAGGCTGCGTACGGAGGAGGCGGCTCCTGGAAATGAAAAGCTCCTCCCTCTCCGTCGTCAGACAGATGCAGGGGAGTGAGGCCCGTGCCGAAGGCGTCGGGGCCGTAGTCGAAGCCTGGGACTCGTCTTCCAAGGTTAAAGTGGTGCACTGAAGAAAAATATGAGCAGAATTCAAAAACCTCGCATGAAACAGGACGTGTTGATTCATGGAGGATATAAAGATTCAGTTTAGAGAGAGATTCATGTTTTCATTCAAACCCTGAAGCAACAGAGCAGTTTGATATTTTGCATAAACGAGCATTAAGTATTGGAGAAGAGCAACAACAGGCTGTCAGAGGTCGTCACCATGAAATGAAACCCGTCAGGAAAAGTAATTCATTACCGAGCCCTTGTGTATCACGTGGCGTGAAATTCATTGCTTCTGTCAAATTAACAGAAACTAATTATGATAAGAGACCTCATTACGTGACCAAATGTCGAGAGAAAGTGAGAAAGAGAGAGAGAGAGAGATTGGTTTAACACTCACAGTTTCCTCCAATCAGAGTTTCGATGCGTTCGCGTCTCCGCTGTCGGAGTCTGTGCACCATGAAGAGCAGCAGCGAGAGGATGAGGAAGGAGGAGATGCAGCTGACGATCAGCCTCATGCCGCTCGCCATCGAGTCGAACAGGCTGTTTCCGTCTGAGGGAGGAAAAAAGAAACAAAACAAAACAAAACAAAGAGATGAGCTTGTTTAAAGTCATCACTCACATGGGCCATGAAGGTATTCTTAGTGGGTGACCAAATAGTATTTTTGTGTATGAATATAAAAATAAACAGAATTATGTTTTAGATTTCAAAACCCAGTAATGTTTGAAAGGGTACTCAAAATGTCCCAATACTTATTTATATTAAGAAAATTGCAGAGACATGGCTGTATATGGCCTCTGTATTTATGGAGCATGAGTTAGGCGCTGAGAAATTTTGAGACTAAAGTGCTTTTTCTGTAATTTAAGAAACCCATTCTCACCAGTAAAAATTCAACAGTGGTAAAATGGATTGGTCGAGAGTTATTTTCCCAAATTAAGTAAAAACTTCGGGATAAAATGTCAAAATTTAGACTTTTTTTCTCCAGATTTGGACTTTTTCCTGATTCTGACTGTTTTTTTTTTCATAATTTTACCCCTTTGTTCTCAAAAATTTGATTTTTTTTTACTTTCTGATCTTCAAATTCTACTACATCATCTTGATACTTTGACTTTATCTCCAAAATGTGACTTTTGTCTCATCATTTTCACATTTTGAATATTATCTCAATGTTTTGACTTAATACAGGCCAAGAAAAACAACTTTGTCAGGTTTTTAGTTTAAAATTTTTAACTGGCAAAAATGGGCTTCCATACTCCTTCTTTTCAAAATAAAAAATAAAACAAAAGAGAAACGTGAGATGGACAAAACCTAAGAAGAACAAGAAACACTAAATTAAAGATGGAAAGAATTTTTCACAAAAGATTACAAAAGTTAAACTATTTATCAGTTCATTTTACTATTTATTCTTGGCTACAGAAGCACTGTGTGTACAGAGTGGGAGGTTTTGGCTTCACTTTTGTACAACAAGAACAGTTGTGGAAGCCTCATCCATCTTTTCTTTAAAATTAAATTCTGAGAAAAAAGTGTTTAACAATTCAAAGACATTTTTGAGCCAACTCATGTTCCCTTCCCCTAGCTCTTTAGTAACAGATCTAACAGATGTTTTTTTTTATGTAAAGTCTTTAATATATCAGCTACATTCAGATAGTTTGGCCATAACAAAGCACAATTATCTTCTGCTTGTGTGGATTGCTTGAGGTTAGTTTTTGAGCAGTTGACGAATGTTTGAATCTGATCTGTGGCTCCTTTCCCACATGACTCCTCACTCTTGCCCTGTTTCCTGCTCTGTCTTTGGATAAAGACAAAAGAAGCTCCCACTTAAAAAAATTAAGCCACAACTTTAATTAAGTGAAGACTCCACTTTCTGTGACTGAAACCTGATGTGAAAATCTCTCAGAGGAAACAGCAGCTCCATCAAACTGGAGCGAAACTCTGACTGAGTTTTAGTGGCACAGCTGAGGTGAGTGAGGCGTTTAAGTACCTGGGTCCAGACAGGTGAACTTGCAGCACTCTTTAGGATCCTTCCGGAAGTGTTGGCAGCCCTGCGGACGTTCACAAAGCGCCGCCACGCACATCTCCGGCTCCCCGTCGTGACACGTGCAGCTCAGACACGGGTCGTCCCCTTTTGGCGTGAAGTAGTAGCCCTCGTTTACTACGTTGTCTTTGATGTCCACACACGTTTGCCCTGTGGATGATAGACAACGTTTAAGACATCAAGACTAAAATATTTGTGACGAACAGGAGGAAACAAACACGTACTTCTCTTGCAGAGGAAGGGAAACTTCTTGTAGCAGTTTTCGGCGTGCCAGCTGTGCAGCCCTCTTTCATTCATGCTCTTAATCTGAAAGCGCTGCAGCTGAGCACAGAAGACGTTGTCCTGAGTGTCAGACGTCTCTCCGAAATTGGTGAGACCCTCAGGTGGCAGGAACACCTGCATGGACCCTGTTTGAGGAATAAACGACAAACACCTTTAAGCACAAATGAGTGAGAACATGTGGAGGTTACTTCCTTCTTTATGTGAGCAGATACAAACCTTTGTAGGCCACTTCCCAGCGTCCCTCCAGGGAGTGGTTCTGATTGGTGATCACATACTGGTACCCAACCCAAAACCTGTGAGGAAGAAGAGAAATCATCAAAATTTGGGCTGAATGATTTGCAAAAATGATGTAATTGCAATTATTTTCCCCTAACTGCTATAAGTGTGCAATTAATCTTAGGTTCCTCATCTTTTCTTAAACAAAAACAAGCAACAAATGACTTTTTATTAAACAAGAGCTCCACATTAGATAAACAAATTTAAACAAGTAGAGCTATTTTGATTTGATGTCAATAGTTTATTATTGAATAAGAAAAACACAAACATGAGGGAGAAAAGAAAGACTTTTATAGAAAAAAAAAAATCATAAAAGAAACTGTTTACATGGACAGGCACTTCTCAAATTTTCTTTCCATTTCATTTGACCAGAAGACAACAGGAGAGTTAAATGCTAATGAAAGTGAAATGCTAAATTATAGCTTACAAATAATAAATTCAATATCTCACGACAGTAAAAAATTACAAAAGATCATTAAAAAATTATCTTTTAAACAGAAATGTCATTATTAAATGTCAATTTCTGTGCGCTCTTTCCCTTTGCCACTCCTGACTGTTTTTTTTTTTTTTTTTTTGGCTTGTTTCAGTCACTTTTCACCCTTTTTTCTGTTGCTTGTGGACAATTTTTGCAACTTTTGGGTTGTTTTCAATGTTTTTTCCCAATTTTCGCCCACTTTCTGCTGCTTTTTGACATTAATTGTCAACTGAAACCAAGTTATAATACTACTTCTTGCTGTTTTTGCAACTTTTCATTTAGCCCTTTGGTTGAGTTCAGGATTGCACAGAATAAAACATCCTCTACAAAATGCAGTATTTTTTTATTCTGACAAATGTGAGGTTAAAGAAGTATTGCACTGTCTGTGATTAAAAAATTGCAGTAGGTATCCATTAATTGCCCAGTCCTAATCAAAATGTTATACTTCACCTATGAAATGCAATTATGAAATTACCGCTTTAAGCCACTAGAGGGCGTGCAACTCTTGACACAGCATCATGACTCCCCTCATGAAAGCCCATCAGTAGATATGATATTTTAGAGAGAAAAAAAAGGTCAACAATAGAGTAGAAAACAAAGATGAACAGCTTGAGAAGTTGTTGCACCCAAGAAAATAATGTTGACCCTTTGGAGCCAACATTTCTGTGATTAAATAAACTCATAACTCAGAAGTTTCTGGCAGCTGCACTGACACAAATAAGACTGAAGAAACTAAGAACTCACTTGCACTGGTCTCTGCGCTCACAGACTTTGTCATCAAAGTCCACCTCGATCTTCAGGATGAACTGCAGCTCCTCGTTAGTTCCAAAAGTGGCCAAAGAACCGTTTACTTTCTGACAGGTATCCACAGCCTGCCAGTAGTTCTCGTTCCTCAGGTAAACCTTGTAGCAGCTGGCCGTCTTCTCGTAGTGATGCCACCCGCTCGGGCATTTCTCTGTAGAGAGGAAACAGAAGCGTCAGGGTCTCTGTTGATGGAAGTTTCATCATTAAACAGATTAAGTGGAAGGAGATTCTTACTGTTGAAGCGGACGGGCTGAGCCACACCGATGACGTCTTCTACCTGGTCGTATCCGTTACCAAAACGAAACCTCTCCTCTTTTATAGCTGCAAAACAACAAAAGATTCAAGGTGAGCATGTACACATCACCGTCCTTCTTTTTGTAGTCTAAATAACGTCCCCTTTTTCAATAATTACAATACAAATTTACAAACAAAGACTTCAAAGCCTGAGATGGCGTCCCACAGGGTTCATTTCTGGATCCCTTTGTTTTTTCACTTTGCATGCCTGATATCAGTGTCGTCATGTTTTAAAGATCCCTACTGATGACGTCAATTTAGGTGCATTAAACTTTTTACTGCATCTTCAAAAGTATCAAGAACATAGAAGAGGATTAAATGAAAATAATTGGAAATCTAGTAGCTTACTTTTACACTTAGATCTGATGCTAAGTTCACTTTCCTAACCCTTCATCACCTGAGTATCATACAGGAAGCCTCAACTGTGTTTTGGTATTTTGTCCTTGAAAAAAAAGTCAAAGATCATGCTTTGAAACTTCATCTCCTCCTCCTTTAGGAATAGTTTGAATTTTTTGTCACTTGTCAAAATGATTGAAGCTGCAACAAGAATAGCGTATATCAATTATTACCTAGTTTTGAGCACAACTGTACGTGGATTCCTAAGCGGTACCGTAATACCTCAGATACCATTTTAAAGTTTGTTTTTTCTTCTTTAAGAGGCTGTTTGAATTTTCTTGCTGGCCTAAATGGTTGATGAGTTATGGGGATTCAAAGACTCCATCAGAGCACCAGCTCTCTGTTTGGTTTTAAAGTGTTGAATAAGAATCTGAATCACTGCCAGTTTCACTCGAGGGCCGACTTGTTGATACTGTGGAAACCTTCGAATGTCTCTGCAAAGTTCTGAAGTGCCTGCAAAGCTTCTCTGGAAATACAGAATATATTTTTAAGAAACGCTTCCAGCAACTTTATCTCCTCAGAAATCTTTGAGGCTTTGGTGTTCGTCTGCAAATTTTAGAGCTGGTGTTGAGTGTGACTCAACAAGAAGTATTGTGTGAAATCATGACTTACTATTAATGACTTATACATTAAAATAATGTAATTGGGATTAATTTTCCCTATTTTACAAATGCAATTAATGTGTTGGTTTTTTTTAGGTTTCCTGTTTCGTCTTGTTAATCGTTTGCCACATAGAAGGGGATGAAAGTTTTTTAAATCTTATTTTGATTAGAAACACACATAACTAAAGGAGAAAAGTAGGATTTTTGATTAAAAAATTCACAAAAGAAACTCTGTTTGTATGTTAGAATGTCATGAAATAGTTAAAACATTTGTGGTCACTCGTTTCAAAAAGTGTAACCAGTATTTAGAGCGATATTATAAAGACTCATTTTACATAGAATTAACTTTTTCAAGCCTTTATTTCTTGAAATGTTGATGATTACAGCTTACAGATGACAAAAACTCAAAATACAGTGTCCCAAAAAAAGGAAATATTGCATAAGATTAAAAGAAAAGGGGTAATTCAAACAGATATGTCCAGTCTCTGAAAAGTTTTCCTACTTTCTGAGAATTTCAAACATTAAACTTATTTTATTGCTACTTCTTGATGTTATTTTTGGGGGTTTTTGCTCTTGTAAAGGTAGCTTTCAACATTTTTGGCTCTTTGTTCGAGCAGGGTTCAGTAACACTGGTGTAGAACATAAAACATCCACAGATTAAATTTTGCTTATTTGGAGTTTAAGCTGTGGAGAAAAAAACTTAATGATGGAAAAAAAGTGACAGCAATTTTGGAATCAGAATGCCAATTTTAGTTTTAATCGGCATAAAAATCTAACTAAACAGGGTTTTTTTTCATATTGTTCCCCCGTGTAATCTAAGATACTGATCAACAGCAGTTGAAACAATTATCTCATTTCAAATTGTGGATTATAAACTGAAAAATACATAAAAGTGAGACTATTTCATCATCATTACCACAGTGAAACAGAATCAAAGACTGTTAATGTTTTGTTTGTTGGCCTGTGGAGTCTGGTTCTCTACGTAATACCTTTCCCCCTCTGACCTACAACGAGGTTAAAATGTTCCCTCATGTGTTTGTTTTTCTGGCGCTCGTATGTGATCGATTGCTCCACTTTCCCACTGTATTAAACAGGGAGCTAATCCCGCACTGGAACGCTGATTTCAAGGTATGCTGTTGATTCAGAGGATAATAAACTCTCCCTGACACAGAGATCAGTTATCAGTTTATGTTTCGTTTCTCCAAAGTGCTAAAGTTACTTCAAAAGAAAGGCAGAATTGTGTCATTAAAGCTGTTACAATTGGTTAACATTTTCTGAGGTTTGATTTGTGAATGATTGGCTCTTAGAGGTAATCTTTAAACAAACACTTCCGGCTCTAAAAGCTTGTTTTATAAACAGGTTTAAAGTGAAGGATGAATGAAGTCCAGTGTAAAACCTCAATGGGGATACGGAGCTGTCAGAAAGGCCTGCAGCGTTTACTCAAAAGCATGCATAACCACGGCTGTATGGAGGTCACATGCTGAACTCAATCCTTTCAATAATTCCTATTATGCGGTCAGAGATGTGGGGATAAGGTCTCTATGGACTTAAGAACGGCAAACAATAGGATTTGAGTTGAAGGATTAGCTTCTGCTGCAACATTTATGCAGCGTTGTAGAGATCAACAAGCAGTAAACACACCAGATACACATGTGCAGCCGCTCGAAGTTTAACTGGAGCTCGCTCTGCCATCTGATGCTGTCAGTCAGGATCCTCTGTGGAGGATTAGAGAGACGTCTTACCTGCGGGCTAACCGGAGCTTTTTGTCTGTATTTAGAATTGTTTGGGTGTGATGGGATTGTCTGAGAGCAGCACTGTTCCTCGTTGCTGCTCTTCTCTACAGTAATCATCCTGTTCTGGTTATTAGGTAACAGAGTGGGTGTATTAGAAAAAAAAAAGGCTTAGGTGACTCATACTCACGGGGACAGTCCATCTCGTCACTCTTGTCCTCGCACGCTGTCCAGCCGTCACACTGCCAGGACATGGGGATACACTGCATCTTCCCACTGCGGCAGGCGAACTGCCCGGGGCTGCAGCGCTGCTCTGTGACACAAAGAGAAAGAGAGAGATCGTGCGGTCAAACCTGTGCGTGACGAAGCTTTTTAAAAAACAGAGGAAACACTCGCAGAGTCCAGCGGGGACGACATGAGACTTGGAGTTGGGTTTATTTTGACAGCTGAACATTTGGAAGCTTGAAATCTGTCCTCCACTTCGCTTGTTGTTGTTTTTCAGATTCAGTCAGAGAGAAGCTCTGTGGTTTGGTGGTTCGCTCTGTTGCCTGACAGTCACAGGTTTTTTGGTTGAGGCGAAGAGATTCAGTAAATCTGATGAGTTAAAATGTTGCTCCAAAACTGCCTGAAACAGCTAAATATGGTACAGACAGTTGTGCGTCTACATGTTGCAGCCCCATCAAAGTTTCCAGTTTTATTGGTCAGTCTCCAATGCTGTTTTGTAAATACTAAAATGAGAATTGTGTCAAAGTCATGGTTCACTTCTATCGCTGTACTTTTTTAAAATTATGAGAAAAACATTGAACTATGAGATATAAAGTCAAATCTTGAGAAAAAGTCAAAATCTTGAGGCACTCAAATCTTCAGTCTGAGAAAATATTGCCTACATTTTGAGTTAAAAAGTTTAAAAAAATGATTTTAAAAATCAAAATATTGAGAAAAACATTAAAATTTGGGGCTTGTAAGTCAAGGTTATACAATTCAAAGCCAGATTTTGAGAAATGATGTCAACATTTTGAGATATTTATGTTGACATTTTGAGAAAAGTAGTCAAAATTCAAGAGAAATGGCTGAAATTTTGAGCTAAAAAGTTATTATTATGAGATAAAATGTCAAATTTGGCATGAAGAGTCAAAATTTTGAAACAAAAAGGCAGTGTTGTGAGATGGAAAGTCAAATTTATGAGATACGTAGACAAATTTTAAGATGAATGCCTGAAATTTCTAGCCGAAAAGTCAAGGTTTTAACATATAAAGTCAAATTTTGTGATAACAAAGTCCACATTCTGAGAAAATTTGTCAAAATTTTGAGCCAACATTTAATGTAAAGTTTGACATCAAAAGTCAAAATTCTGAAACAAAAAGGTTAAGTTATTAGATGAAAAGTCAAAGTTATGAGATTAAAAGCTGAAATTTTGGCAAAATTTTGACACTTTATATCTTTACAAAGCAAGTTTTCATTTCTATATTTTCAACAGGCGGAAAAAGGATACAATACATTTTTTATGTTTACATCATTGAAAATGTTTGCTTCAAACAGAAAATGAATGTTTTGGGGTGGATCAACCCTGAAACACCTGATGTGTTGGCGCTGACACATTTGGATGAGCACACTTTGACTTTACTCCTGGATTATAAACTCTTACTGAAGTTTTTGCTTGACTATGAGACAAAAGGAGCAACTTAATGTGAGAAAAGGTAACGTCACATGATGAATTTCAGAATGGATGAAGATCTTTCAAGATTTACTTCATTCACATGATCGCTTGTGCAGATTGGCGCTTGTTTGGGTGGTGACTTTTTTTAGAACAATGCACCAAGTCCTATTAAATATGTGTGTATTTTAATGTTGATGTAACCTTTCTAGAACAGAAACAGGCTGTATTTGTGCTGTGTGTGTATGTGTCGCCCGGTGCGTAAAGTAGGGCATGTTTTTTTACTGTTGTGTTAGAAATGTGTTTTAATACAATGGCTTGTATTATTGCTAACCTTCGCAAATAATATGACATGCCTTGTTTTTACTGTACAGCAACTTTCAGTTCCAGTTTTTGTCTCGTGGTGAGGAGCAGCCATCCTCAAAAAGCTTGTGTAGAAGAAGAGGGAGAAGCTGTGGGATGCTGTAGGTTCTAGTGATGCTGTCAGACCTTTTTCCTTTTTTTCCACCAAACAAGGGAAACGCTCTCATCAATGTTATAGTATAAATGTTCGATAATGTTCAAATTTTCAGTTTATCCTGTAAAATTTGTTTGCTCTGTTTGATTGCAGTGCCTTTTTTCCCCACTAAACCTCTAAAATCCAATTCTGTGTTTGTGTTTTTCATCAGTTTTAACTGTTTTGCTGTCATATATGACCAGATAATGAAGGTTCAAAGTGTTGCAGTAAAAATGCTTGCGGGTACCTGAAAATGTACTGTATACACTAATTCCTTTTTTATTGAACTATTCAATAAAACCGGAGAAAATCTGTTTTCCTTTTTCCTTTTTTAGCTTTTAAATTTCGTTGCATTGCATGGAGACAAACTTCGGTAAAATCAGCTTACAGCCATGGTTCCTGAATCTAAAGGAGTGAAGGATTTCACTTATAAGAGGAAATTGCAACCACAGTGATAGAAGAAAAAAAAAACCGACTAGAAACTGTTTGGCCTCTCTAGGGTTAAACGCCAAATACATAAATAAACTGAGAAAAACCAATTACCCAACGCCTTTACGACCACATCACTCATCATCATAGCAAATAAGACAAAGCATCAACGTGGTGCAGTTTTAAAAAAGAAAAATCTGGAGTGTGTCCACATCCATTCATAGATATCTACTTATTTATATCTACTAAAATCAGACCATTTGACGGAAACAACAGGCTGTTTATAAGCACGTCTTTGAGCGACACTTCAGTTATGAGGACGAGTATAGAGAAGGAGCCTCATCAGACCTCCAGCGCACTCACATAAACTCCATCTATAGGCTTTTTGTCCGTTTGTATCCTTGAGCAGCACAGTCTGCACATACCACGTGTGATTAACATAAAAGACGCCTCAGTCACAAAGCCGTCTGTGTCCCAGTTCCTTCAAGTAAGGAAAGACTTAAGAGGAAGATTCCCACATTATTTTGATTTAATTTAAATACATGTAACATGAAGTTGGTAAGAAAAATCAAACAGTCTCAGGTGTGTTGGGTTATCATGTGATGTTTGATGCTTATAAACACATCACAGCCACTACACTAACACTAACACATACACTGCGTTCTTACCTGACAATAATCTTGCCAGGGCTACCCGCGGACCTGAAAAGAATAGAAACAGCAGAAGTGACTTTCCTGCTCATTAAGTTCCCCTCTGTTATAAAGTCTTCTGCTCACTGATTTCCCCAGTGGCTCCATCCATCCCACCATCTGTTTCTTGGATACAGGTGGTGGTGTTTGCCTTCAATAAAGCCAGACCACCCACTCACCTGACAAACATGGCGGCTCTATTTTTACTTGGAGGAGCAAAAACAGAACAGTGGAGCTATTCCAGGGGGTTATTGTTGTTTCATGTGTGGACCAACGAGTCAGGTGACATTAGACGGTCAGCTGTGATGATACCACACAGTGAGACCACGACCTACAGTAAACGCAAACCAGACGGTGACAAATAAAAACCTGTTCCATGACTCATTAGCTACGCTGACCAAACGTGGGGACGTTGCACGGAAATGTCCTCTTTTTATCTTCTGAGGGTTTTGATTAAATTCACCAAAATGTCTGGGTTTGCTTTGACTGCTTGTACTGCACCTTCAGACAGAAAATGCTGAAGTAGAAATGCACTTTTACGGACAAACTGTAGATATGTGTTCGTCCGGTGTTGAATTTTTTTTTGGCCCATGAATCCAGTTTTGACATATAAAGTTGAAATTTTGAGATAAAAAGTCTAAATTCTGCGATAAAAAGTTAAACATTTGGGCTGTTGGAAAATGCTACAAGAAAAAAGTCAAACATTGATGTAAAAAGTCAAAGTTTATGGGAGAAAAGTAAAGAAAACTTTGAAACAAGTCAAAATCATGACAACAAGAACGTCAGGAATTTTAGCTTAAAACCAAAGGTTATGAGAACAAATTAACAATTTTGAACTATAAAGTCAAGGATATGAGACATAAAGTCAAATTTTGAGATAAGGTAAAAAAAATCAGGTTTTTAAAAATCAAAATATTCAGAAACACGCTAAAATTTTGGGCTAGTAAGTTGAGGTTATGAGATGTGAAGCCAATTTTTTTGAGAAATTATGTCAACATTTTGAGATATGTTAGTTAACATTCTGAGAAAAGTAATCAAAATTGAGATAACTGGCTGAACTTCTGAGCCTAAAAGTCAAGGTTTTAACATATAAAGTCGCATTTTGAGATAATAAAGTCAACATTCGGAGAAAAATTGTCAAAATTTTGAGCTAAAAATTTGTAATGGTTAGATAAAATGTCAAGTTTGACATTAAAAGTCTAAATTTTTAAACAAAAAGGTTAGGTTATGAGATAAAAAGTCAAAGTTATGAGATAAATTGTCAAAATTATGAAGAAAAAAGTTGAAATTTTGACACTCTAGATTTTAAGAAAACAGGTTTTTTTACTTGATTTTTGTTACTGGTGAAAATTGGCTTCAATTTAATATCTATGTTTACATTATAGAAGATGTTAGTTTCTAATAGGAAAGGAGTGTTTAAAATAAATGTATGGCTTGTGAAGTCCTTGAGAATCTTATGGTATTTTCTCCAAGAGGCAGAGTGTGTGGGGGTTCCTCTTTTTGGGTTTTCAGAGTATGGTCGCCCTATTGTCGTCTGCCATTAACAGTGAGAGAAAAGGTCCCTTTGAAGAAGCTGACCCACCTAACGGGACTGACCTTAATGCAGGTTGCAGACACGTTGCCAACAGCAGACGTCACCTCGTCTTAGTTAATGCTAAGTGGATTGAGATGCATTACAGGCCTGCGTGGCTCTCCAGGGGCTGAATCCATTATCATTGGTCCCACTGAGCCTGAATGAGTGTCAAACTGATGGATAACATTAGGGAGCATGTTTCCCAAACAAATTAGGGAGGATGTGTGATGTTAATAATTAATGTGTTCTGGTTAAAAAAATGTGTATGGCTCTTGCTGATTTTGTTGTTGTATTACCTAGAGAGACATAAAAACTGCTCAAAAATCCATATTTCCATTATCTCCAGCTCACTCTACTTTCTGTGTGTGCAAACTGGAGGATGAATTTGAGCTTTTTCCTCGACAGCACATTTCTGACAAACCTGAATCCTGGGTCCTGAGTGTTTAAATATAGCTGACTACACTTTCCGGGCGGTTTCTGCATGTGCTCAGGACTGAAAAATACATGCTTGATTTGTGCTTTCTGATGCCTGTGGTCTGAATACAGCTCTGCTGACTGCACAGCCTTCACCAGTATCATCACTTACTTTCTCCCAGAAGTGCTTAAGAAAACCTTGGAATATAATTTATTCACGTACCATTCAGATATAAGCCTCTATATAAAATTAGTACGAAGAGTAAAGCAATTAGCATCAAGTTGATTGTTTCTGTGTTGTAACAATGCTTCTAGGCAATAAAACCTGATAATATTGGAAAGTCAGTTTATTTGAGTTTATCAGATCTGAGTTTGTGGGTTGGGTCAATCAAAGATTTGCCAAATCCCTGCCAATGCCAAACAGCTTACTCCGTTAGCGACTCTTGTTTTGGTGAAGCCAATCAGGTGCCTGATTAGCACCTGATTAGCAGCACCTGTTGGGCCCCGCTACAGTGGTCAGAAGGTGTCTGCTCCGAAAACAAGCACGCCATGTTTGACTGATGTAGATGGGGCAACTTTAAGCTGATGCTCTACAAAACCATGTTGCAGCGTTATCTGAAGCGTAATGGTTTAGGGCAGCATCTGCCTCAATGGAGAAACAAGGCTCATCATTAGGATCATAAACATTTTATTGATACGAATTCCTGTCTAGTGATGGTTTTCTATGTCAATAACATTTTATTGAGTATATAAGTAAGTAAAAATGAAACTGGTCAATGGATTTAGATATCTCTGGACATAAATAAATAAAAATCTCCCATCAATCAGGTGACATCTTTGTATTGTTTTGTTGTATGTTATTGACTGAAGTGGGCCACTTTACAGTGCTTTGAGCTGTTTGGAAACTTGAGCTCGCCGTAGTTATGCTGAAGTCAGCCATGAGCCTGCACTTCCTGTTTGGAAAATATTTATCTGTTTGTATTTTACATTTTTGAGTTTTAAGTATTCTTCAGAAAAAGTTAGTCATATGTTTCTGTGATTATAGTTGAAATTCTGTATTCTCCATATACGATAGAATCAAGCTAGCACTATGTTTTCTATATCATTTGTGGTACATTTGTAGATGCATAACTTAATGAATGTATCCTGTAATCCTGACTCATAGTTTTCTTGGGAAACTGTCATTTACCCGTTAAGCTAAGCTAGCTCAGGCAGAATAGTCAACGTAAGTTCCGACTGCTTCAGTGTAATGTACAGACTCGTTAAGGGAATTGTTAAGTAAAAAGGGTGATGATGTCAAAAGATTTCTTATCTATTCTTAACAGAAACTGGTTCTCAATCCCCATCCCTACCTACAATAATGTGTGACTGAGCTCTTGTGGCTTCAGTTTACAAAATGTCTTGTCTCTTTAGACTTCAATCATCCAATCCACCAAACAAATTTCATTGGCAGAATAAGCTGTTTGGCATTGGCCGAGTAGATTCGGCAAATTTTGAATGGACACACATACTCAGCTGCAGCACATCCCACAAGTGCATGTAACTCACAAATGTTACTCCATCGTAAAAGGATATAAACAGACTCTCAATGGTACAAGATTTGATGCCACGACATCATTACAACAAAGAAAAAACGCACCAAACAGGTTTGTTTTTGAGTTAGGTTTATAACTGCTCTGATCTGAATCCCACTTCTCCTTTTACCGTGTGAAACTCTCTGATGGGGTTGGAGTTAATCGAAAAAGACTGCGGTTAAGAGCTCATCTTTCTCTTCCTGTTTGGTGGTTATTTTGCATCAGAGAGATGTTTCTTTAATAGCACACATCTGATTCCAGACCCCTAATGACTTCTAATTAACCACAACACGTCCGGTACGAGGTCATGCTTGACATGCGTGTGGGGAATTTGCTGCGTTAATGAATATTTGTAATGGGTTGAGAATAATGATGAGTTTTCCTGTTTGACAACCTTTAAAAACAGGATTAAACTGTCTCTTATCGAGGCTATCCCTCTCACAAGTTTCGTCCACAAATGAGTGAACACTGGATACCCTGAGAAAAGTGAGCCTCTGCATCTCTTACATAACTGAGAGGAAAATACAATAAAGACGATGAGGCTGCCCCGGCTCAGTCCGACTGAAGTACAACAGCACAGTGGACTGGCCTTGTGAAACGCTGCTTCATCTCCAGCCACTGATGATTCACATCAATACTGAGGCTTGTGTTGAAAGCAGCGAGTGGGTACGGACACTCAGTTTGTCTTCTTCTTGCCAGCTAACGTTTTATTCCAATTTATTTTCTTCACAGTGTGGATGAAAGGGCTGCTGGTCAAAAACAAGACCAACAAGGTGGTTGGATACGTGAAAAACATAACAGAAAGGGGATAGGAAATTATTGTGTCACATATCTAGAGTCAAATAAGAGGATGTCACTTAGAGATGATGGGAACCTTTGCTATGTTTGTTGCTGCGATAATATAATTTACTAGTAATGCATAATATTCCTCCTGTTGTACATAAAATTGCTGTCATCCTGCTTCTGACTAAGATTTTTGCTTGTGGTGTTATATTTCTGAGTGGACATTATCTATATATCTATGTCTGTTATTGGTTCCTTTAATTTCCGTCATATGTTGCCGATGAATATGTGTAATAATATATATGTAATATATGGAATAATATGTATGCATTTCAATATCTATTTCTGAAATCTGAATTGATTCACCTACTGGCCAGTCTATGGACGGTGGCCACAATAGACCAAAAAACTACAAACTAACAACCAAAGCAAACACCATTAGTAGAATAAAACCAGCTCTAGCATCTTTCTGGGCATGACAATAAATATTTAAAAGTTGTCAACAGGAACTCTAATTATTTGTGTATTTATATTTCTTACTAAATTGACATCGAAGCAATTACATCAGTATCAAATCAATATGGACAACTTAAAGAATCAAAATGAGTAAAAACTAGAAAACTACCCAGCCCCACAGGCAAAAACATTCTTTTGAAATTATTTAAACTGTAAGTATTTACGAGCTGCTTCCCTGCAGTTTATCCAAGCTATCCAAAGTTTATCCAATGGAGCTCATTTAAGCTCACATTGTACACAAAATAACTGCGAATGATCAACTAAGTGAAAAAATACTGGATGCAATAGATGACAACAGAAATAATCATTAGTTGCAGCCCTACTGGGGACACAGGTGGACAGCACAAACAAGAAGAAAACATTTCAGGTTGTGATGTCTGCTGAAACGTCTTCACCGGAACAGAAATATGTTCATGATTCGCTTCTGTGAGCAGGAAACGATGCATCCAATCGAGGCCAAATGTTGATCATTTAACTGTTTTACAAGTTGAAATCTAAGTCTGTCACTTCCCCCATTACACGCTAACTCACTCATGGAAAAAAAAAAGACCTCTGAAGCTTTTTTTTTTCCAGCTCTTCCACATGTGGGTCACTGCAAGTTTACTGTCAACTACAACCACAGTCGTGCCAGTCATCTGACAAAAACCCTGATGGACGAAGCCTGTCAGGAGTTTAAGTACAGCTGACTCTTTAAGTGGAATAAACAGCCATCAAACAGCTGCAGTGGTTCAAAGTCACACAGAAAACAAACAGGGCTCAGCAGACTGATTCTTGGGGCTGATATCTCGAGTATTTCAGTTTGTCAAACACAACCAGACTTGTGCTACTTTGTCTGGTGCTTCACAGCGATATGAAGCCCACACTCAAGTCACTCAGTCTAGCCTGAGGTTTGTGGCCTTTTTGTGACCTATATTTGCTCTGCAGTGTCAAAATCAGATAGAACTGTGTATGTGCAGGAACGTGGTGATAAAACAGTGTACAAAACAATATATCCAGGTGCATGGGATAATATCAAAAAGGTGGTAGATTGCAGTTTTTCAATCCAATTGAGGGGAAAGTGTCGGGGCATGAGAGAAAATCCAACCTATAAATTTAATCTGGGTTAAAATATGAGTTTCCATGCAATCAGGACAACAGGATCTACATTATAGTCTATCAAGAGCTGCCTTTTCATTACACTATTTCACAATGTAAAAGTGATATTTATTAAGTTTTGATTAAGTGCAATGGTGCAAAATCTTGTGAGGTTCAATTTGCAGCAGAAGGAAGGAGGACTGTAACTGGCGGTAAGCACGGATATCACAAACATTTTAAGAGCTGCACTGTCATTTTGATTTCCCAAAACAGGTGTTTCCATGGCACTTTTGTGATTAACTTCAATATTGAAACTTCTGAAAAACTACCCCATGAGAGTGTGAAAACCTTTTGCTGAATTTTGGAGGTTTTCAAAATTTTGTTGTTTCTTTTTAT
The DNA here is from genome assembly GCA_008086565.1 of Thalassoma bifasciatum. NCBI lineage: Eukaryota > Metazoa > Chordata > Actinopteri > Labriformes > Labridae > Thalassoma > Thalassoma bifasciatum. Next base: position 1,041,403 of record RPOG01000064.1, read on the forward strand.
TGTTATATTAAGGTTTTGAGCAAAATGAAAACGCTGCTGGTGTTATTTTGAAATGAACTACATAGTAATACTTTCTGGTACTTTTTGGCCACATTTACATGACATCGCTCCTCAGTGTTTCGATTGAGAACACAAAAAGTGCTGGGAGAAAACTCTGCGTTTACATGGAAACAGAGAGGGACTGGAAACGCTGCAGTAGGCATGCCAGGCCTGTAGGTGGTGGTATAACTGGAGGAGCCATATATACGACAAAGGTTTAGAAGCTGAAGTTATCATCTGGCATGAATATTGGACTTTTCTTCCCCGAATGCAGGAGTGGTTCAACAGATGCACGTTTTTTTGGAAGGCAGTCAGCAGATTTAGTAGCACAAAAACAAAACCGTAGGTAGCTTTTGTTGTTGTTATTGTTCAGTTTGTGCATGGCATAGAGTAGGTTTAATGCACCTGAATAAAGATGAGGGCGACGTCAGTGTTTCCACTGAAAACTCTGGCTTGCCATTTACACAGTAACGGTGAAACATTGTTTCAGAAAAATACCACTCTAGAGGCTTTTTTGTTTTGGGTTGAATAAAATGCTGTTTTCGTGTAAACAAGAGGCCGAAATGCAACCAGACTTTTGCGTTTCACTATAAAACCATTGTCGTGCCAAAGGTCCCTTTGTTTAAACCAAGCAAAGTTAGCTCAACACTTTCCAAAGACTTAAAATCTTTTCTTGTTTACTTTATTCAATATTCACTTCAACAAATATCAGAATGCAGGTCTGCAAGTTTTCTCTGAACGGTGCTGACAGGAGGCAGAAAAACTCTACAGAAATATTCAGGCATCGCTCGCTGTTTCCCTCTTAGTACAAGTCGGCCCCTATGTTGGCTGTTTATTTACCCTTCTCAATGTCTACCCTGTCTGTCCATGTAATAGTTACAGTATGAAAAATGGAGCAATAATTACAGCTTACAAAACCTAAAAGCACAGTGAAAAATAAAACGTATCGAGACTGGAAACAGATGACCACACTCTTGACACTGCCCTCATGTGTTTCGGAAGAGTATTGCAGAACGACACTGACATATCAAGGCAGAAGTAGTCAACATTTATTCTTGTGTCAAGTCAACAAAAGAATAAATCAGGCTCTTATGTGTAGCTGATTATGTAAAGTAAAGTTTTATGTAACTGCAGATTTCCCCAAACTGTGCTGATAATTATTCTTGCATTAAAATCTGCACAAAACTTGGTCATCAAAGAGAATCTGGTGACATTCTAGATAAAAAGCTCTACTTTCTTTCAGTGTAACACTGTAACTTAATGAAATACTTGAAAGTAACCAGTCCAACTTATAGAAAATTAAAGTCATAAAGCAAAGAAACGTCAAACGCTTGAAAAACTATGGCCACCTGCAAGTGGCTCAAGCTCAGCTGATTAACATCTCTTCCTCTCAGGAGACACCAACTTAGCGTGATACAACCTGATGTGAAGCAAGTGTGGAAATCAGGTAAGCCAATTATAGAAGTCTGGAAACTATCAGGGCCAAGTGCAGTCTGTTGGGTGTAATTAATGCCAACATATCAGCTTCAGAAGACACCTGTGATGACAGAGTGACGACGCTCGTCTCTTTGCTACATTAGCAAATACTGCAGACTCTGTGTGACAGGAAGTGTTTCATGTTCACGGCTGCTCGATCTTTTTTAAATTGAATTATGTCCCAGGAAGTCGGATTATTCTCGAGATCAGTGCCCAAGTCATGAAAGCATCAAGCTTTGGGAAGACTAACCTTGATGTGCAAAATCATGCCGTGGAAAAAGAAACCGTCTGTGACACAGCCTTTGCAGGATTTGATAAAACAGGTAGTACAAGATTAACATGCTCCACAGTTTCTCTCACACATGCAAATTTAACTCAAGAACACAGAAAGCTGTCGTGTTTTGGATTATTAAACCGGAGGCCTTGTAACTCACATGACATCTACTTAAAAACCGACTGATTACATTTTATTACATGCGGAAATTGAGTGTAAATGAACCCCTGAGGGCCTCTCACTATGATCCCAATATCTGCCCGAGGCTCAAACCTTTACAAACATCAACAATAAGAGGGATGTGTAATGCGCTTTTTGGGCAGCCCTTCTGGTTGCTTCTTGGATTTAGCTGAACAATAACGTGTTTATCCATGACTTGAATCGATAACGGTTTCTCAATTGTTGAGATCCCAACATGCATTTGTCTTCTTCTGCTGAAGATGTATCCAGCAAGGAACTATGGGAGTATTTGCATTCACGGCACAAGCAGAGGCTTTCAATTGAAACAAATGAGGTAAAATAATTTCCTTGTTTGGTTCATAAAACATAAGCATTATGTGTCAAACATGGTTACCAGCAGAGCACTTCAGTGGGCCAGTGTGATGCTATTTTAAGCATTAACAATGTGTTTCCCCTTGTAAGAGGTTTTGATGGTTTTAATAAGTCATGAATCTACTTCTGAATATGTTGCACTTGTGACAAAATATTTTAAAGCAGGGAATATAAAAGATAAATGCTTTTTCATCGCAACTTTTGTATATTTAGGTCATGTGGTTCTGAGAATTTTGGGTACACTGTCCTGAGAAGAAAAACAACTGTTATTTCCCACCAATGAGAAGCATAATGAATCAATGTGAGGAAGTCTAACTGATCCAGTGCACTTAAGAAATGTGACAAGATATGATGTTCACTACTGTATATATAAATAATGGCTTGGTAATTTGGGGGTGGTCTGGATTCAAAGTGTCGGATGACTAGCAGTGAAATGTGTTCTGTAAAAAATGTGTCTGAGCAATTTGTAATAATTCTGTTGAATCTTGTTGACACCTGATGGTTTCGTAAATAGTTGTACAAAAATGACAGGGAATTTCAATACAAATAGATGTATCTAACTGTTTTGTTTGCTAAATTTGTACACTGGTTTTTGAAAACTACAATTCATATTTGCATCCTAAGTTATAAAATTATTTGTTACATGTTGGTGGATTCCACAGTAATAAAATACCCATCAAACTTTTTCATACTTAGATTTTGTACTTTTTTTCATGTCATTTTAGGTCCATTGTATGTATCACAGCATCACCTTTAGGCTACAGCATATAAGCATGTTATAAACCGTATGTTGTGATATGGCCTAGTAATATCAGAATAAATAAAATACAACATTACCAAGCCCTTATATAGACTTTGTGTCCCATTAGCACTATCACTCACAGATGTGCATTTGTTTTGGAAGACAATATGGATTTTTAATTTTCTGAAAGTGGGTAAAATGCATATTTTTGAGTTAAGGAATATGTGTTACAACAAATTTCAGTCGTTAACCAACATTTTGATTTTTTTCAATTCATTTTTCCAAGTATTTTTAACGTAACCACCCCAAAAATTTCAGGTGGCACAACTAAATGTAAATGAAATTATTGGCAAGTATTTTTTAAATGTTTGTAGTGGCTCATACTTAACTAGTATTTTATCATTTACAATAAATCAAGATTATAACATACTAGTGCCCAGTTATTTAGTAATTCTGAAATTGCAAAAAAAATTGCAAATTAATAAATTCAGTAAAATAGCTTTTCAATTCCTACTCATCAACGATTTATTGTTGACTTTAGCTTATTAGTTAGGCAATAATAGAGACTCTGTGTCCCATGAGCACTATCACTCACGGACATGCATTTGTTTTGGAAGACAATGATAGGCCCAGTCGTCCACAGGAAAAACAGCATTTAAGAATAACTGATTTTGGTGCTGACAGACTCATTTTGAAATGGTAGATTACAAAACACGCAAATAATAATATTAGACTATTTCAATTTCACTAGAAAGTATAAAACGGCCCTGAAGTACACAAACTAGATGAAAGCACACCTGGACTAAAATGTCTACACACCTTTCTATTAAATCTGCATGTTCTCTTTAGTAATTAGTGCTCCAATACGGATTTTTGTTAACTTAATTTAAACATGCATGCCTATAACTGTCAAAAATAGCAAGCTAGTTATTACAAAGAAGCATCGGTTTTATGTTTTTTGTTTCAGAGATTGTTGTTGTTGCCCCCTGCTTTATGTGATCGAATATTTTGGCTGTCTTTATTTTTAAAATAATTCTTCCAAACAGTAGCCCACAGCACTTTGCACCGTGTAACATAACAGTTAAAGTAGCGGCACGGAGGCGGTCCCGCACACCGTCCAGCTGCAGCACAGTAGCGGTTTAAAAACCACCGGAGCCCCCCGGTTGATCAGCAGGCCTTTCCGCCTGACCTGCCGCTCCGTGCTTCCAGCTGTAATCTCTGTCCCCCCACTTCACAGACGTGCCCTCGGGAATGCGTGCAAAGACAAAAACCAAAAAAACACATAACTCAGGTTTATTTACCTGTCCGTGGTGGGTCCGTTAAGGTGAGGACGAAGAGAAGAGAGAAGAGGACGAAACTGCTGCTATCAGCCTTTGGCAACATTTATCCTCCATTCATAGTAACTCCTCTATTCAGAAATTTAAAACATATACCGAGGTTCTGCACCGTCGCCGCCCTCCCCGGGTTCAAACCGTTACCCGCTTCGTACTCTCTAAACCCATATCTGTGCTCTCGAAGCAGCAGTTTGTGAAGAAAACCACCGTGTATCAAGCATATTCGCACCGTGCAGCGACACCGACTGTGGTTAATCTGAGCGGGCAGCAGCTAACGTTAGCTCCCGTTAACGTCCGCCGTCCTGCTCCCGCTGCTCCAAGATGGCTGCGGCCTCCCATCACAACAATCCTAAACACGGACTCAGCTGGAGGAGCCGCGGGGCGGAGTTTAGCAGCTTACACTCGGCGTGACACACGATAACCACTGTGTGTGTGTGTGTGTGTGTGAGAGAGAGAGAGAGAGAGAGAGAGTGTATGTGTGTGTGTGTTTGTAGTGTGTGTGCACTTTGAGATTATTACGTGATGAATCTAACCCAAAATATTACCACTGGTTGTTACGTTAACGTACAGTTTAAATCTCGCAGTGTGACGCGAGCTGCTGTAACAGGACGGTTTGTCCCGTCAGTTACTCACACACTAAGTGAAGATGATGATTGTACTAATTAAGAATTCAAATAACATTAATCATATCAATGCCAGCGAGTTACATAAACCAGTACGACTCATCACCACTTCAGAGATTAACTGTTGAACTGAGATTTATTTTTAGTCTACTATAGTGTTTCTCAACATGGGGGTCGGGACCCCATGTGGGGTCGCCTGGAATCCAAAAAGGGTCCCCTGAAATGTCTAGAGAAAATTTGACAAAAATAACTGATGAAAATGTTTTCTTCAGTAACTATTATTCTTAAAAAAAATTAAAACACAACACACTAAAAAAACTGTATTCTATATGTGTAAGTATTTAGTAAGCATTTTATTATGCCATATTTGAGTATTTTCATCATGGTATTATGAAGTATATCTGTAATTTGAGTGTTTTGTTTTTTAGATATTTTAGTATTGTACCATTAAATATTTCAATATGTAGTTAGCCTTTTTTATGAAGTAGTTTCAGTATTGTAGTATTAGGTATTCTCGTATTTATATTGTTAAGTTGTTTTTTTATCATAGCAATTTGCTTTAAATTTTTATTTTCCTGGATTCAATATTTTAGCATTTTAAGTAGACTAAATTTACAGTGCAATACTGAACTTTGTGCTGCTTTGTTCTAATTTCTCTACAGCTGTTTACATTGTTTATTGCTCAATTTGCCTTTTTATCGTCCCTTGGGGGATAAATAAAGTTTTTTGAATTTGAAAGCTCACTTAGAATAAAGTTCATATCCTGATCAGAAAAAATGAAATTGTCACTTTGTGAACTAATCCTGGCCACTCTGTATGTAAACAAAGTATAAATAGATGGGACAAAAAAAAACCTTAAAATTAAAATAATGTCTCTGGGGTCTCCAGAAAGTTGGGATGTCAAAATGGGGTCATGGCCCACCTGCCTTGGCAACGTAAACGCACTTTTGTCATGCAAATTAATTTTTTTGTTTGTTTTTTTTAGTCACTACTCTTTTATTTAGGATGATTTAGAACCCCTTTTCCACTTTAACCTGCTAAGACCTGGAGTCGCTAAATGGTTAAACCTTGATCTGAAAACTTCATGGTCTACTTTTGTTGGCATTTGAGGAAATACATCAAATATTCAAATAGCATGTTGGCATTTGGTGTTTTTAGGCAACTAGATATCACTAAAGTAATATTAGGTGATATCTAGGAGCCAGATTCAAGCATGAAATGCTTCCTTGCTCATTCCTCTCTCATGTGAAGCAACAGACAGCTTTCAATGACAAGAAGCTTCTACAGGTGTTTTTCAACCAGATGGTCCACAAACTTTTAGTTACTGGTAAAACCTTCAAGTTAGCTTGATCACATGGGTAATATTTATACTGGGTTGCTTGTGCTCGTGCTGTAGTGTTTTGCAGACAGATTCTTCAAAAGGGAACTTTAAAGATGACAAGCCCAAGTGGCAAAGCTGTCACTGGAAAGGGTTTCAAAAAGCAGTTATGGCATCTAAAGTGTTGATTGATGATTTCAAGCTAAATATGAAATATCAAACTAAAAAACTAGGATTCATTCTTGAGGAGTGGATATCTACTGACATGTTCAGCTGAAGGTCTCCTGTATACAGGGTCACTTTTGAAACTGTAACACCAGTAGCTGTCAGAGACACATCAGGCTCAAAGAAGAATATTGTTATGGAATTATTGAACAAAGTCAATCACAGTTTTCATCCAAGTTCGATCCAGGTTCCTGTGGTCTAACAGTTCTTAAATCATAAAGAGTCTCTTGTTCTTTGGTAAAGCCACTGTTTTAGGACAGCACCTTATATAATCCATGAAAAGTGTGATTGACCCATTTGTCAAGTTCCTGTCATCAAAAGTTCTGACCAACACAAGCTTTTTCTCCTGTTCTTCAATTCCCAACTGGTTCATTTTGCATTCACTACATATGAATTCTTACTGTTTTGTTGTTTTGTGCTAAGTTTAATGGCCTTTTGTGACAGATGTGCTCCTTTGTATACCTGAAAGGCTCTTTCAAAGCCAACAAAACAAATGTATTTAATAGTCAGACAATTTAATTGTATTCAGTCTGTTTTGCTGAGTGTAGCTTATTGAGTAAAAAATACAATCCACACCCTGTGTGATTCTTGGAAACATAATAATACTGACAAAAGCAACGTACAACAGTGCTTGTCAGTGTTTGACAGACTTCAAATGGAAACAAGTGTTTGACAGCCACAAAAAACAAACATGCCACTTAAATTTTAACTGCACTAACATGTATCATAGTAAAGGCTTTGCTTTGGATGAGCCATTTCCTCTCCTAAAAATCAATGTTTGACCCAGGTGATAAATCACATCACATCCCTTGTTGAAACCGCTCTGAGCTACAACCCTCCTGCTGAAGAGGTCAAGTTGTAAATCAAGCTGGTGCTTGTTTTGACTTGTGTGTACACAAGGACAATCTTAATTATTCATAAACAACATAGACATCAAGTTTGGGAAAAAGGAACGTTCATTATTCACTGTGGCAGTTTGCAAGCTTCCAAACTGCAGCAAATATGTAATATTGAATCACTGAAGAGTTGTGTCAGCATGTATGGAGAAGTGGGCAACAGCTACTGGTAATCTGAATGTGTGGTTCTTGGAAGCAGCCTGTGCATTTTAATGATGATGATATAACTTCCAAAGACCCTGCAGGATTAGATCTGCACGGAGGCATAAGAAAAAATAAGAAACCAAGTTATTAAAGAGTTTGGACACAGACTTATTTCACATTAATATCTTAAAATCCATCTGTGCAAAAAATGAAACCAATAAATCCAGAAATTCAGTCTTTACACATCCAGGTATCCAGATGAAAGGTATGCTCAGTAACTTGAGAAGATCTGAGTCTGTAGAGTTCATTATTGAGTTCTCATCAGCATAATGAGTCTGTTTTGTACAATCTCAGCACAGATCTGCTTCTGATCCTCAGAAAAAGTCTGAAGCTTTTCGTCTCTTTGGTAGTTGAAGCAGATTGTCTGTGAGCGATGTGAGGTCCTGGGCGCTTGGCGTCTTAGCTTTATTGGGGGTCGGCGTTCCTGAGGGAGTGGACAGGCCGCCGAGAGGAGTCTTGCAGCCGGCAGCTCTGTGCGAGGGCGATGGGGTGTAACTGGCCCGCAGCGCTTTGTCTGTGTATTTGCTCGACGTTCTGTTTACGAGTCTCTGCAGGGCGGGGGAGAGGGCGGGGCTTAGACCTTTCGGCGTGAGGCTGCAACACAAAGATTATTGTTATCAGTTAATTATGGCAGCAATTCAGCAATCTGAACTCTAAAGGAAAGCTTGTCGCTGAAATAATATCTCATTTAATTGCTGTGAAGGAAGATAAAACCAGGCGTGAAAACAGTCATTACCTTGCAAGATTCTCTGTAACCTTCCGCAACGCTTCCTGTTTTTTTGCTCGATTCTTTGCAGCAGCTTCATTTGCCATTTTCAAACCGAGCCTTTCTCGTCTGCCGGGTTCAGGAATCTGTAACAAACAACACGTTTGACGTCAACAAAGATTACATAATGAAGGATTCACAAATGAACAGCTACCACCAAAGCTTCGCTACCTTAAACGAAGGGCCGTGATTTCTCTCGACGTACGGGGTGTCTGATCCATCCAAACGAAAGGGGGTGCTTTCGATTTCACCCCACGTCATAAGAGGTGACTCAGAAACGCCTGAAGAGACAGAGACAAAGGTAAGTGGTTGAATTTGGGATATAAAGATTGTTGCCATGTAAGCACAGGTATAAGATATATAAGATATTGTTCCATCTATTGATATCATTAGCTTTTTTTGCTTAACGATTCCCTTATCAATTCTTTACATTACGCCAGAGCAGCCGGACCTTAAGTCGACTAGCTCAGCTAAATAATAGTTTCTCAAGAAAACTCTGATTCAGCTTGAAGTTTTACTTAAGTAGCTGTAAAACTGACATTCAATACATTCAAATTGTTATTCATCTCCTAATGTCCTAGAAAACCATAGCCCAGGCTTAATGCTAACGTAAATGGCAATTTCCATTGACATGCTAGCTGCTAGCAAACATGAATATACCGTAACTTCGCTTTCAAAACAGACTTCAACTTTAATCACAGAAACATAACACAATGACTTTTTGCAAACAATACATAAAAGTGAAAATGTCAAAATACCAGCATGGTTAATATTTTCCAAACAGGAAGTGCAGACTCATGGCTGACTACAGCATAACTATGGCAAGCTCAAGGTTCCAAAAAACTTAAAGCTTTGTTAGATTTGCTTACTTAACTCAAGAACATACAATAAAACAAGAAAAAGATGTCACATGATTTGCTATTTTTACTTATTTTTATGTATTTACATCCAGAGATATATGAATCCATTGACCAATTTTGTATTTATTTGCTTATAAACTCAATAAAATGTTATTGAAACAGAAAACCTGGAGAGCCTAACCCCTAGTAGACAGAAAATTCACATGAGTAATTAATAAGGGAATTGATAAAGAATTGGATCCATCAGCAGAGTCAAGAAGGGTTTTAGTATCAGTAAGATCTTATCAATACTTATCTCTAATTCTGAAGATTTTAAGACCAACTCACCAGGAGCAGGAGACGGCATTGTTTCGAAACCATATCCATTCACTGTTGGGGATTCATGTGGGATGAGCTCTTTTCCATCAGGGCCAACTTTACCTTGTTTGAACTGGACAGAAAACAAGGAACATCAGCCACAAAATCTCAGTCACGAGTAGAAGTTACCCTGAAGAGCATAACAATAAGGTACCTGTGCATTGAGTGCTGCAGCCTGCTGAATCTGACTCTTGTTAAGAGCTTTGCTGAATGGGTCACTGGAAAAGCGCGTGTTCTTGTGGAGAACCTCCCGTGGCTTCTTAAATAAAGCATCATCGTCTTTAACACCTGATACACAGGAAAAATAACAACATGAGGATTTAACATTCATAGCAGAATTCAGCTGCACATCTGCAATAGGGGATTTATGTCGAGGGAATAGAAAAGTCCATGTTTGGTGTGCTTACCTTCTGGATAATACATCAAGGCATTCTTTGCTTTGTACTCCCATGTCTCAAGTCCAGCTTTGACACATTCAAGCGCTGCTGTCTCCACTGAAGGTAAAGCAAGGTTCTGCTCATGACGCTGAAAATGTGACAGTTTATACACTTGTTATAATCTATGGTTGCCGGAATTTTTTCTGACTGTGTAACAAAGCTATGAATCGGAAGCATTGCATATGTTTTACTCTGTTCATACACACCTGTTTATATTCATTCTCAGCTTCATATAACCAGGCATGTCTCAGCTTCTCCTTATCTCTTGCCAGCTCCATTATCTGTTCAAAGGATGCATTATCCTCACTGGTGTTTTTAGCAAGGAAGCGATCCAGAGAGGGAAGTTCCTTTTCAACCTTTTCATCTTCTTTGCTATCTGTTAAAGCAACATTGACAAAAAAATGATAAATCTTGGTTCATTTTTGTCTCTCTATATGTTTAAGATCTCTGAATGTTTTGCTATCTTAAATACTGACCTCCATCTAAGCCTTTACTGCCGTGAGTTGAGGAGGGAGAACCCTGGTGGCCCACTGGTGTCTCAAAGCTGGCTGGTGTCACATCTTATATACAAAAAGAAGAAAGGGTAAGAAAAAAATGTCAAGTACATTCACTAATTTCATGAGGAAATCAGACTTAAAAAAGGAGATAATGGTGCTTTACTCACAGGGTGCAGAAGAACGAGGTGTTGATTTTGTCAAAGATGATCCATATCGTATGGAAATCTCTCTCATTCTCTCTAGGTCACCAGTTTCTTCAGCATCAAGATAATCTTTCTGTGCCTGTAGTTTTGTCACATCTGGAAAGAAGTCCCTCTGGATGATCTTCTCTAGGTTCTGTGTAAGGTAAAAAAGTAATCACATTAAACTTTTAATACAGCCTGATTCAGGAACATTATTGTCCCTAAAGTTTTTCATTATCCAAGAAGCAAATATAAACTTATATCAGGGGTGACCAGACTTCTCCTCCCCCTCCTTGGTCCCAAAATTTCATCCAGGGGGATTTTATAAGAATTCACCAAAATGTCTGCATTTTTCTCAGCTTGTTCTGCAGACCACTGATATATATATAACAAAGCACTGCACTAAGTTACTGGTAATTTTCTGATGCACCAAGGTGTCAAGATGTTGAGCATGCATGAAAACATGCTCTAACTTCTTGTTCTGTGCTCTCAAACAGAAATGTCAAAATTCTGTGATAAGAGACTAATTTCTGTGACACAAAGTTGAATCTTTGGGATAAAAAAGTCAAATTCTGATATTAAAAAGTCAAAGATAATGAAATAAAAAATAAAATTGTGTGATAAAAGTCAAATTTCTGAGAATAAAAAGTCAAAATGCTGTAATAAATAAGGAAAAATAATGAGGAAAACAGTCAAGCTGAGAGTGGAAATTTTGAGATTACTAGTCAAAATTTTCACATACAAAATTCTGAGATAGGAAGTCAGAATTTTGTCCTTTCGAAGAACTTAAAGATATAAATAATAAATTTTGATAGTTATTCTTACTTATTGATGGATTTCCAATGTGGATATTTCTGAACGTCTCTTTGCCGTTGTGAAAAGTGTTTTTAATGGCTCAACTAAGCTACTTTCACACAAAATCTAAATCTAAATGTATTTTAACTATGCTGAGTTACAGAGTATTAATAATAAAGATATAACAGCATTTTGTTTGTTAGCAGTTAGCATGCTAACCCAAACAGTTGTGTTGTTTGACAGCCCAACACTCCGCTAAACCGTCAGATACAAACCTCAATGTAATTCTCTTCATCGAGGACTTTCCTCTGGAATTTCCCTTTGTCGTCCTCCTCTTGTTGCTGTATAATCGCCACTGTTGTGGCCGCTGAAGGAACCAGAGTCCCGGACAAAGATTTCCTCACGCTCGCGCTGCCCTCCATCCTGTTAGCGCGCGGTGCTAACGGCTAACGTCGATTCTCTTACACTCACCGGAATTCAAACAGAAAACGGCTTCGTCACTCGAAATCCAATAAAGTAGTAAAGGTTTACGGTTTATAACTGGGTGTTATAGACACACACAGACCGCAGGAAGAGTATTAACTCAGGAGTAACTGGAACTGTGAGCTAACTTTGACACGGCGTAAAACCAACGTAGTGCGTAATGTTGATTCATTACGTCACCGGATGTTTACTGCATTACGGGAAGTCCTCTGTATTATCATTACTTCACAATAAAAGCCTTCGTAGTAAACCTTAACCTGAAGATTCAGTCTCATTAGGGGTGTACTTACCCTGGGACCCCAAAATTTCCAGGGGTCCCCCAAACATCTCATAAAAACTGATTTAGTAAAGTTTTCTTTGATTAAGCCTCCTGGTTTTCTTTCATAGACTTGCCTGAAAATTACATGGATGGTTCTATGCTGTTATTTTTGTGAAAATTAGTCATGACTATTTTTGTTATATTGTGTTACTTTTATATAAAATTAAAGCATCTTCCTGTCATTAAAGAAATGTAAATGATTTCAAAACGATATCATTCTTACACTTTAACATATATCTATCTGTGATGATACATCAACATATGTACCTCTGATAAATTAATAACCTTACTGCTTTTGAGTCCTCTACTCAAAATGAGGCATATTTTTATGTTAATAAGGTCTATCGTTTCATATATTAAAAAAATCAATTGTTGAATATATATTTGAATATGTTGGAAACATCTTCACTGAACTGGGGGAACAAAAAATTGGAGAAAACGTTTCACCTTGTACTTTATAAGCAGTTGAAGCAGATGGTGCAGAGTAAATCTGAAGACATCAGGAGAGCTGTTACTATTGTTTTAGCTTTAATTAACATGTTTGAAATACATCGAAATGCTTAATCCATCACTGATCGCTACGCCTAGCTCTGGCCAAAGCAATCTATCTAGCTCAGGAAATAGGAGAATTTTCTCAAAATCACACTTTTTTATTTGAGTTGATGATATACATTAGTATTTAAAACCTTTTTTTTATTTTTTGGTGATGATTAATTTACAAGACTGCAGAAACATAGACATGGTTACATAACTTGTAACTTAAGCTGTCAAATTTCAAAGGGAGGACAAAACTGAACCAAACTACAATTCATGAGGGAGGTAGAAAATATTCTATTCCAGCTTCATGGAAAACAGTGTTTATACATATCAACATATTTATATTTTATTCATGTGATGGTGCAGCAAATTCAATAAAGAGATACATTAATTATTAATAGCAAGAGTTTTCACTACTTTTATTGCCTACTTGCAGAATTTTCCAGACATTTCATGAAGACCCCATCTTGTCCCCAAAACTGACACACACCTACATTCAAAATGATTTTTTTTTTCACCCTTTTTTTCTTAAACATTTATTTCTTTTAGCTAAAATTAATGCAAGACAATGTGTGATGAACCAGAGAGGCTGTATGTTGCTTCAACTTTGCTTTGATTTGGCCCATGTAAAACAAATTAAAGCCCTCAATCACCCTAAAATCGTCTTTTTTTGTTTTCAAGGACACTTTTATGTTCAGTGCATACTTTTTGTCTCCATTTACATATTCAAGATGCAACTCTCAGGTTATAATTAGCATATTGATTCTCCCCATCTATCTCAGCTATTTATAAGCTTGTTCAAAAACAAAAGGCTCTATGTGGATGACGTTTTGTAACTATGGTAAGAAAGTCCTCGTACAAATACAATCCAGTCACGCACAGTTCTGTTTCTTTCCCATCCCATTGTCCATATGCACAAAACAGAATTTAGTTTTCAATGTTTCCAACACCATATGAGAGTCTTTTTTGTCTCCTCCACTTTGCTCTTCGGTTTTTAAACCACACCTATCAGAGAAAAAAAAGTGATGTTATTCATCTGCACATTAGTATTGATCTGTGTTATTGATAACTCCAATAGGAAAAGAAGCTGAACCTGTCTTACCTCTACTCTCTCTTCTCTCAGGTGAGTTTGCTGAGCCAGTCTCTCCCTCGTGTTCACATCTGGATACTGATTCTGCAGGAACAGCTCCTCCAGTGCGTCCAGCTGCTCCTCTGTGAAAATCGTGCGGTGTCTCCTGGTTCTCCTCTGCACCTGAGCTGGTGACTGCTCCTCCCTTTGAACATCTCCGAGCCTGCAAGGGTCCCCGAGCATCACTGGAGGCCATCCATACTGACAGGCTGTTGTGGAAGAATTATAATGTGTACCACTTGAATGAGAATCACTGTCTAAGGGTCACTGACAGATAAGACTTTTGAGTAGGCCATTTTTTAAATACTAAAGATAAGGATATATATTGGCCCAATGTTTAACATTTGGAATGTCGTGTACAAATGAATTTATGGAGAAAAAAAAGGCATTTTTCTGGTGTGCATTTTTTATTACCCTTTGCTATTTAGGATCCGTAAGACCTGTTTCTTTAATTACTTATTGAACTATTAGTAATGTTTTAGAAATATATCAATTTTGAGACGAATTACGTTCACCCTAAATAACTTTTTTTTCCAAGGCTGTCTTTTTAACTAACCTCTTAATACCTGGCGTCCACATATGTGGACATTACATTTCTGTCTCTCAGACCCATGAAACTTCATTTTAAAAGTTTAAACCCATTAGCTACTTTTAGAGGCACTTCCTACATCATCTTTTGGTGATTGATCATAACTTTACACCCATTCAAGTGAGGAAAAAAACTGTAGTTATAATCAATCACAAGTTTAACTATTTGCAAATGTGAGAAATACTTGATAACCTTCTAGGTGTTTCATTTGGTTCCTCAGATGTGTCTGGTTGATGAAACACTCTGTCCTTCAGATGGTTTCAAAATTAAAGTCTCAAAATTGTGTTTTCTTGGAATAACATAATGAACAATTTCAGACAAGATTTGTTTGTATATTTTGATGGAAATATAGAGTTCATAATTTTGTCAGCAAATGCAAAACATGTCAGAAATTATGTCAAATAGAGCAATAGAAATATTTAAATTGATTTAAAGTGATTTTGAACTGGATGTTGAAGCTGGATGGTCACCTCATATGATGTTTTGTCACTTCAGAAGCAGAAAAATGACCAGTGACTAAATTGTTCAGATAAATTAGAGTGATTTTGTTCATGAGGAAGGTATTACATATTGTCTTTTTTAATGTAGTTTGAGTTTTATTTTCAATAGAAAAATTCAGTTGGACAGAAAAAGTAGGAGTCACGTCGTTGCCCCGTACACAGGTGATGTTCTTACCTTCATGGATGAAATCAGTTTGGAAAATGTCTCCACAGTGGGGGCAGCAGCAGCAGCACATGCAGGCGTGATGAACCGTCTCTGTCTGGCCTCCACCTGCGCTCACTATCTTCTCTTTTAATCCAGTTGTCGCACACAGTCTCCTGTCTCCGTTACTGTTTGGATATTTGCTCAGAATGTTCTCAATGGTGAAAGGAAACTTCTCCCTCTCTGTGCTGATCAGTCTGTCCATCTCTGGGGAAAAACCAAAGGATGTGAACAACAAACACCTTTAGGTAGCTCAGGCTCGGCTGCTCTTCTGCGTCTCCTCTTTCCACAGCGTGTCAGGCCCTTATAGTGAAATTGGGAGGCACATGAAAAAAAGTAAAACCATAATCCCCCCCGATGGACCCGACACATAAAACGGTTGAAACTTAATTCCTGGCTAATCTGGGCAGTTTTGTGAAGAGGTTAGGGAGGACAGCAGATTCAGTTAATCTTGCCTCATTCCTTTTCTCCCAGAGAAATCAGATTTCGCTGCATAAAATGAGAAGTGGAGAGCCCCTAAGATCCTCATTGTTGAGGTTTTAGAGAAAAGGGGATTGCTTGGTATTAGAAACCTGGATTTAAAGATGAACGTTTTTTTTCTTTTTGGTGTGGCCGGACACTTGTGCATGCTGAATCTGAGGATTAGCTCTTAAATTTCCTTCATAATGTCACTTTCCTTTTTGAGCTGTGTTAACAAACCATCATACACAACACAGCATATAGTGACAACAATGCAAATGTTTATACACACCAACAATGGAGATACATGACTCATCTTGCAGGTGTCACAGCTGTAGATTTGTGTGCATATTTCAACACAAACATCACACAAACGGTGAAAAATGCTCCCTGTATGTGGCTTGTATTCTCAATCGTGCATCATGTCTCTTATCTGTCTTTCACAGCAGAGGTAAAGCTATTACAGGTTATTCACACCCGCACACATACACACAACAAATCCTGTGATTTCATACAACGCAATACACCTTTTTTTCCCCCCTCCTCTGAGAATTAATGGATTTCCACAATCTGTCTTGAGCTCTTCTTATAAGGGCTTTTGAAAACAGATAACAATAACCACAATCCCATCCTTTTCACCTGGCTTTAATAGCAGCCAGATTCCTGATGTATAGTTTGCGGGGCATGTGAGATTGTTATCTGCTTGTATTGTAGCTCTCAATAGAGAGTTGTTGCACATCCGCATCGGTTCAAGCTGCTCAAAATTCATTACTGAGGATTAGAATGATAAAGGGTTCATTTTGTTGTTGTAAGAGCAATATTTGGTATTAGAGGAAAAGTGAAAAAGCCACCAAAGCTGATGGAGCTTTTGTAGATTTTTGCTTTTTAGTTTGACCTCAAAATAGCCAACCTTTAAAAATATTTATTTTTTTTGTGATTTCCTCAAGGCTCCCGATCCTTTAAGCGTGCAAACATTGAAGTTATCAAGATTAATGTCACCACTCAACAACAAAAGCCAGCAAAAAACAATAAATAATGGAAAAATACTTATATAAAGTTTGTAAATAGCATATAACAGTGATGTAATGCACTGCAAAAAAGGGAGTCTGAATATACGATAAAAATACTACATTTGATGGAAAAAAATCTTAAAACTAGTGAAATTATCTGTCCGTGCAGCAAGATAATTTCACTAGACTAGAAATCTTGAAATAAGACTGATAAATCTAAAAACAAGATGGCCTTGATAAGTATTCTCAGATCTTAAATATTCATTTTTAGATTAAAATGCTTGAAAACGAACTTCAGGAAGAAGAATTTTAAGTAAAATATACTGAATGTGAGCAATAGAATGATTTTTTTTGTGTAATTCTTAAATCAAGCAACTTGAAACAAGTTTTAATGTTAGGAAACTACATGTGAGATAACCAAAGTAACTTGTTTTAACACTTATCCACTCATTTTAGGATTCTCAGACTAATTTAGACAAAACTGAAACGTCCATGCTTTTTTTTGACATCTAACATAGTTTTAAATGCTAAAAAATAAGTTAAAAAAAAAAACATTAAAACAAGATACTTAATTTTGCATGTCTTAAAGTAAGATTTTAAATCTTGGCAAGTGCCAGATTGTTTGCAGTGTGTTTTATTCTGAATATTGTACAGTCCAGTCCTGATGTTTCTGACGTGAGATTCAGATCAGTGTCAGCGACTTGTTCTCAACAATGTGAGCGTTCAGTTTTAAAGAGAACAGGCTGATGGGAAACATGAATATCAAACTAGAAAAAAAATATCCATAAAGCATCAGAGTACTCTATAAGAAACTGTCCATGTCCATGTTTTCTGTTGGAGCAGGCCCCAAAGCCTCATGGGAAATGAAAGACTGCAGATGTGACCTGAAAATACAGAGGACAAGCTTTCACCTCTGTTTATGTGCTTTTAGGATGTTCATTGCAAGAAATGACCCATTGGACCCATGAGAGTGAAGAAAACCATCCGAGTCTGACAGTCGTGTAAATACACGTGATATTTTTCTGTCACATCTTTCAAAGGAATCTGAAAATGAGCTCTGGGATCTGGTGTTTTGTCAGGGTCAACTCTCAACTTACGGGTATCCCAACACCAAATAGCTGCTCTGATTTATATATTTTATGCTGGTGTGTTTATAAAATGTGAAATATTTGTTTTGAAGAAGCAGACCAGTATTTGTAATCCTAAAGAGGAAGAAAAACTGTTTCACTTCCTGTTCTCTTTGCTGATTGTTCTTGTACACAATATTGAAACATGTTGGGTCAACAACCTTTTAGTGCATTGAAAACATTTTTGATTGGCAAGATTTCCAGTTTCAGGCTGGCCAGCTTAGTAGCAGTAGAGCTGAACCCTCAGAAAAAAAAGAAACAACTCAAAATGTCCAGATTTGCTCTGACTGCTTGGCAGCGCTCTCATGTGGAAAGTGCTGAAGAGGAAATTAACTTTTACAGACAAACTGCATATGTGGTAGTGACCAGTGTTGAGATTTTTTTGGCCTGTATAAAGTCAAACTTTGAGATGAAAAGTCAAAATGTTTTATATAAAGTCAAACTCATGGACTTAGAGGTCAAAATTCTGAGCTAAAAGTCGACGCTATGAGATAAAAAAAAAAAAGTCAAATGAAGGTTAAAGTTTGAGATGAAGAGTCCAAGTCCTGAGAAAAAGGTTGAGATTTTAGGATAGCAACGCAAAACCTTGAAGAAAAAATGGAACTCATGAATTAAAAAGTCAAAAGTTGAGAGTGAAAAAATCTATATTTTTGAGATAAAAGGTTTATATTTGAGATTTTAAGTCAAAATTACTAGAAAAAAGTTACAATTTTGGGTTTAAAGATCAGTATATTGAGGGGAAAAAAATCAGAACTTGAGTTTAAAAGTCAAGTGATGAGGGGAAGAAAAGGAAAAGTTAGTAGTTTCAAAGCCAAAGTTATGAGATTGTGTCAAAACTGAGATATCTATGTCAAAATCACTGGGACAAAGTTGAAACTCAACTTTTTTTCTCAAAACTTTGTCTATATATGTGAAAAAAATTGAATAGAAGTCAAAATTCTGAGAAACAAAGTTTAAATTTTGAGATAAAAAAGTCTAAATGATGGGAAAAAAATTATGAGATTAAAAAAAAAAAACTTTGAGGGGAAAAAAGTAAAAGTTTGGAGCTTCATTGTCAAAGTTATGAGACTGAGTCAAAAGTCTGAAAGGGGTTTCTATATCTATGTACTTAAAGAATACAGGGATACCATAGTTAAAATACTTGATGTGAAAGAGAAAAACTGCAACCAAAGCTTTGTTAAAAACATTTGTCAGACCTAACTCAACAAACAATATTATTTTTTAATGCTTTATTAGCTCAGTATAAACAATGTTACAAAAAGGAATAGGTACTGAGGAAACAGACATATAGACAGAGCGCCAGGGTTTAGACAAAATAAAAACAAAAAAATGTAAGCAGACAGATAAGTAAGATAAGAAAATAAAAACATTAACACAAAAGTTTTAAAAAAGTTACTAA
Source organism: Thalassoma bifasciatum (assembly GCA_008086565.1). Lineage (NCBI taxonomy): Eukaryota > Metazoa > Chordata > Actinopteri > Labriformes > Labridae > Thalassoma > Thalassoma bifasciatum. Next base: position 1,060,734 of record RPOG01000064.1, read on the forward strand.
GTGGGAGACAAAAAATAAACAGGAATTTACAAGAAAATATCAAATCTGGAGCATAAGATTAGAGTTTTAGCAGTGTTTTTTTTTTGTTACATGAATTTGTCAGTGTTTGAATCATGTAAAGTTCCATTTCTTCTTTAAAGGCACAAAAGGAAGGTTTAGTTTTTAAAACTTTACATTTATGGGAAAAAAAATTGGCCAACAATATAATAAGATCACAAACATAAAATTAATTTTCCAATTTCTTTTCAAATGTTGTAAATCCTCAAAAATTGTCCCCCACCATATCTGAACACTTGTCACTGTGGGGGAGGACACTGTAGAGTCGTGCGCCCCCCTGTGAACGAACACTGTAATAACAGCAGAGCAGCAGAGCGACACGCGCGGCAGGCAGCCCGCCACTCGCGATAACTCGCGCGTTTGTTCAGCAGCAGCTGGGCGGAAAAGGCGGGAGAAGACTGCCGCTTCCGCGTCCGCGCAACACGGGCAGAAGATCACTGGGGCAAAATGGACGATAAGTTGATATTAGCTGTATTTAATTGCCCTGAGCTGTACAATGTCACTTTACCGAATTACCGCTGCACGGAAAGTAGGGCAAACGCGTGGAGAAACATCGCAATGATACTTGGACTCACGTGTGAGTATTTGTTTGTTTCTTGTTTGGCTGAACTTTGTTGTCATTTCTTATGTGCGCAGCGTGTTCTGGCAGAGATGACTAAACAGAAAGAAACGGTAAGAATTGATTGAAGAGAGTTCAATAATTCCTCTGCAGCGGTGAGTTGGTCGCTCGTCTTTATTTTTATCCGCGCGAGCTCATCATGGCGGTGAAGATGCAGCCGCGCGCAGCCGCCGTGTTAGCGGTAGCAGCCGCGGCTCTCACGCTGCTGCAGGCCGCGCTCTCACTCTCTGCAATGGCCGCGCTGCACCGGAGCCACGGTCCGCCAGCCGCGTCACCAACACGGCGCAGCGGAGGGAGAAGCACGCGCCGCGGCACAGACTCGCTGTCTCCGCGGGGCCGCGTTCGTCTGGCTCGTGAGGCGGCGCGAGGTCCAAGTAAACCGAAAGCTTGTTGAAGTCTCGTGGAAACATCGGATGTGGTTTCAGCACTTCACGCTCACAAAAAACTGTCATTATGAGACAGAAGCTGTGAAAAAAAAAAAACTTAACGAAGTCACTTTTAATTTTATGATTCAACAACAACTTTAACCGGTAACTTTCTCAGACTTTGACAAAACCTTAATTTCATCTCACAATTAACTTCATTATGTTTTCAGTTTTTTAATACAGTAAAATTTAATCATAAGCTTACAAGGAATTTGACTTCAGTTTCAACTGTGCTTTCTCTGTACAATAAACATTAAATTCCAAATAAATTTGAAAAAACAGATATACAGTAACTACAAATTAGAAATATAGAAACTTTGTACAAAAGGAATAAAGAAAAAAAATGCGACTTGACAGCGGGAGGACAGATTTTTTTTTTAAACTGTTAATCAGATTTAAAAAGCCAAATTAAACACTTCCTGCATCCTTTTTGGTGATATCACATCACACCCATTTCAGTGAAAACAACCATATTTTTGACTTCTCATCTTCTTAAATTAACTTTTAATGCCCTTATTTTGACTTCTTATCTTTTGATTTAAAATCGATAATTTCATAGTCTGACTTTGAATCCAAATCTGCCCAATTAACCCTGTAATTTGACACTTTTAACCTTCTTATTTAGAATTTTTAACATGTTATTATGTATTTTAATCTCTGAAATTTAACATTCTGTCCATATTTTGTCTTTCTATCCCCTCAGTTTAATTTTTTCTTTCCATATATTAACCTTTAACCTCAGTCAGACTCTTAAAATTTTGATTTAAATTTATTGGTTTGTCTTTAAATCCATTCTTGTGGCTTTTTATCTCCTATTTATATTTTCACAATCTCATTTTAATCCCTTTTGATGAGGGATTGTGAAGACTGAAAAAAATAGGTTTCCATTCACAAATTTGTAGCATCAGTCATCTGTCATAAGAAATAAGCCTGTTTTCTCGAGACAACGAGAAAAGATTAGAAAAGAAAAATAAGTAGTTCTCTCCAGAAAACAACTGAAATTAACTTATCTCAAGAAAACAGAGCATATTTATCTTAAAAAAAAATCATGGCCCTTAAGGGCTCCCGTACATATCTGTTACATAAGTAATAGTTTTGCTCGAAATGCCCGTTGGTTGTACATAGTTCAGTAATTTCAAGGGGAAAACACTCATTTATTAAGGCAGGAAACTAGTTGCAAACTTCTTATAACTTGGTGTCAGGTCATCAGGTCAAGACTGAGGCTGAATTTCTCTGTCATCATGACTTCCTGTAACTTTAAGTTAAAAGGGATTTTCCTCTTTTGAGTTTTACAACTTCTTTTCAGTTTCAGTTTTACAGTAGTTTCATTACAGTTCAGTTTATTTTTGAACCAAAAGTCTTACACCATCAAATTTCTCACTAAATATTTCTGACTGTCATTGGAGGAGACAATATCTTATTTCAACAAAGTATTTTAAACACACTACAGCTAATTATTGGACATGCATTGCTGTATCTTTGTTGTCTAAGCGGTTTTTCGTCCTTTCAGTGCAGACTTTGACCTCATTTGTTTACTGTTTGTTGTTTCTCTTTTCCAGCTGAAGAATGTAAACGGAAATGGAAAAACATGAGAGACAGATACCTGAAGGAAGTTCGTATGGAGAACAAAAGCAAGAAGCAAGGAGAGATTTTCCAAAGTAGGTGGAAGTACAGACAACTCATGAATTTTATTGCGCCCTTCACTGGATCACGCAGCGGAGAGCCGGACATCTCCGGCAACAGCAACGACGACCACGACCATCTAGACCACGAGGCCGGGAGTCCAGGAGGAGACACTGCACCGTCCGAGGCGGTGAAGACGACACAGTCTCTGGTGAGGTCTGCGAGTCAACAGGACGTCAAGCCGCAGGTGGCGTTTGTGACACAGATGCCTCAAGACCCCTCCTCACTCCAACAGCTTGCGGCTGTGGCGAAGGGGCCACAAGGATCCTCGAACATGAACAAAATATCCAGAAAGCGTCACCTTGCGTCTGACTCACACTCACTGAATTCTTCCCAAATGTCTCCCACTAAGTGGCTGGTAAAGGACAATGGCACCTCGATCCCCAACAGGCCGAGGGACGAGGACGAACTGTTTTTGCTGAGCTTCGTGCCCGCGCTAAAGAGACTGGCTCCACAGAAAAGGTGTGAGACAAAAATGAAGATTCAGCAGATAATGTACGAGGCAGAGTTTAACGTCCAACAGCCTGAAGCTCAAGAGAAAGAAGCAGAAGCTCAGGAATAAACTGAACTGACTTTGTTGACGAACTTAATTTTCTAAATTCCTCTCCAGAAGAGGAAGTCAGAACAAGAATCTATTTTTTATTTCCAGCCAATTGTGATTGCACTTGGGTATGTTGTCTTTGCCATGTGACATAATTTATAATAATAACTCAACTCTCAGTGTTAAACTTCTCAACAGCTCTGACGTCTTTGGGTCATTTTTTGCTCTTTTTTTTTTTTTTACAAGCCAAGCTATAACTTCTGTAAAAAAAAGGAGTTTTTTGGTTTTGCACTCAAACAGGCCAACAAACAGTTTGAATAGCATTAGCTTTTATTTACATAGTTCCACTGTCAACAGAGTGAATGTACACATAGAAAATCTCTGTAATGTGCAACCATCCATTGTTCATTTCTTTACCTGTTATATTCTACAATATTTTATATTTTAATTAAAGTAAAAATTCAGAAATGAGCATTTTTCTTTCCAAGATGTGAAGAAATACTGTTTCATAAGTTCATTGTAGAACTGTCCACATGCATCAACAGGTATTTTTTTCAGTTCTCTGTCAAATAAAAAGACAATGTGTGACATTGTTTTGATTCAAGTGTGATTTTTGTAAAGAGGCAGGTGAGATGCACACTTTGTAAGTAATACAGTTAAATCAAAACATGTAGTTGTTTTAAAATGTATCGCAAGACATCTTAGATATGCAAGAGATCAGTATTTACTAAAATTAGCACAAAAAGGTAAAAAGAAATGTCTTTGGAGATTATTTCTTTGTTGTAACAATACAACTCAGCAATAGAACAGAAACTAATGGAAAGCCTGTTTATTTATTTAGAGGAAGATTCAGCCCACCTATCCATCTAACAAATGCTTGTTTCATGTAAATGTGGCACCATTCAAAAGTGCAGTAAACAGATTTTACATGGTCATCATATTAGAAAAATTGTTACAACAAAGAAATATTCCACCAAACACTTATTTACTTTTTGTGAAGCATTTATTAGAAAATGTGGCCTGCATCAAGGGGCCTCTTCACAGTAAATGTTCTAATAGGTAGCAACAGGTAACAGCTGGGGCCAAAATGAAATGATGTCTGTGGATTAGGAAACTCAAATCACCAAGATTATGATCAGTCAATGTGATGTCCTTAGGGATTGAATCGGGAACCAGTCGGTTAACAGATAATTACAGTAAGATGGTTAAAGCTCCTGACCCAAAAAGTTGTTGAAAAACACAAGAGTGACTTTTGTTTTCAACATTACAATGACACATTGTGACCGTCTGTTAAACTTTGACCAGGGGTTAAGCTTCATAATGGTAAAACCTGTATTGGAAAACTTGTCTTTACCTTAGGTCAAAAACAAAACCATCACTGTCACCTCAAATCTCTGCACCAAAGGCAGAAAAAAAACAGCTGAATGAATGAGTGAAAGGCCAAATGTGTACCCTTAACATGTCGTCCTTCCATCACTGTTACGCAATCAGCAGCCAAAACATAATCACCAGAGCGACAAACAGGAAGAGTCGTGACAGAAACTGCTCATCCATGTGCTGTGGTGTCCCTGGGGCAGCTGTTGGGAAAAGAAAGTATATTACTTTTTCTTCAAAAAGAAATGTATAAAGAACTAACAAACACTGATGTTTAAAGATCTCGTACCTGGAGGAGGTCGTCCGTCATTGATGTTAAAAGCTGTGGCAAAAATACCAAAAGGAAAGGCACCGATCCCAAAGGACATTTGAAAACCTCCATCTCCAAAGCCAAAGCCTTGAAAACCCTGTGACACATCAGAATATTAGCGACATCTGGACATGTGTGAATGACACACTGTTTCATTCAGAATGATGCAACACTCAGCTACATTAGCAATCATTCTCTGGAGATTAGCCTGCACCTCAACGCTCAGTCTAATAGATCCCTGAGAGGGTTGTTTTTTTAATGAATAAAGCAGACGTTAGCACTATAACACCTTCATCATCCTGTGCTAAAGTTTCATCATTAGAGTGTGAAGTTTCTCATCGTGCAGAGCAGCACATGGAAGAAATAATGGCATGAACTGTGTTCACGCAAAGTACTTACACCACGATTTTCTGGCTCAGGTCTTTGCCCCTGTGGCCGAGGAGGTGTTTTCTCTCTGTAAAATGTAAAATAAAAACATGTTGTAACAGCTGTATTTACTCATTTATACTGTCAACACATAAACATCATTTTACAAATTATGAAATTTAAGGTGTCGCCAAGCACTGGGGAATTAATAGCAAATTGGATTAAATCGCAATATGGACTGATGCAATATTCTAATCCCAGAAGGTGCAATATTTCTTAAACCTCAAATATCTCAGAATGCCAGATAAAAAAAATCTTGCTGTAGATGTTTTATGCTCTACACGAATGTTACTCAACCATAGACTCAAACTAACTTCGCAAGAAAAACAATCAAAATGGTCAAAAGTGGCAAAAACAGCAAGAAGTAGCATTAAAATTAAGTTTAAGGTGACAATGATGGTGAAAAAGCAGTAAAAATTGTGAAGACAAGTGGAAGAAAAATTGGAAAATAGCCAGAAAGTATCAAAAAATAAGTGAAAAGTCACCAAAATGGGCAAAAAGCAGTCATGAGTAGCAAAATAATACACATCATGTATTGTTGTCATGCTGTAATTAATGTCAATGTCCATAAATCAAAATTACAACACAGGGGAAAATAGTCGCAATTCGATTATTTCTGCAAATTGTTCAGTCCCAGTGTCGCCCTCAATCTGGGGTGTAGAATAATGCAGGATAAACAAGTAAGGGCCTGTTTCCACCGGGAGTATTTTCTGTGATCGTAGCAACTGTATTTTGGACTAGAAGCTCTTGTATTTTGAGGTCTAGTGCTCAGAGTCTCTAAAATCAACTTTCTCAACAACAGTAGTGAAGATGTGCAACTCATGGGGGGGGGGAATTCTGTTTAAAATTTCGACCTCATGGTGACTTTTACAGGTTGAAGTGCCATGAGACAATGTGTATCTTTCCAACAATATGTCAAGGTTAGAAGAGCTCTAGGATTGAGGTTGTGGATGCTGCCTTTGCAAAAAGTGGACACAGGCCCTTATAAATCTTATCAGTATTTTGAGAATCTGAGGGTGTTGTATCTTCAGAATAAATGAGTTTCTGGGTAGTTTGAGGCGTACTAATTCTATTAAAACCTAGTACCAACCTGGGATCTTGTTGACCTGTGCTTCCCCGCCCATATAAGGGAATAACTTTGTCTCTGCTGATGCCAGCTTTACACACCGGACACACTTGTCTGTTTGGTCTCGTCTCCAACCACTGTGTGAAGAAAAAGACTCATATTTAGGAACTCCTGCCTTCATCAGGCTTATAATATTCATGTAAACATGCTGAATTGAGTTTACCTGGTGCAGACAAGGCCAACTGATGGAGAAGATGTGCGGTGGAAGATCAGCGTTGAGGTGTCACAAAAAGAAAGAGGGGTAATTAATCACAAAGAACAGAAATGACACACAATTATTCCTTCAAAACAAAGTCACCCAGGGTCCCCTACTTTGAATTTATCTTTCCCAGGAGAATGAATAACGACTTTGACCTTATCATCACTGATATCAGACCAGGTGGTGGTTATCGTTTCATGTGAGAGGCTGTAATCTTTTAGGAGAGCAGATTAAACAAAAACAATACATGTTTGCTCATATTACAATATGTTTGAGTAGCAGCAGTAAACTGAACTTTAGTGTCCTTTCCATAAGGCTCAGTTTGGTTTAAATGCAAACTTTACTTTTTTCATAGTAGAAATATCACAAATAACTGATCATGAATTTAGTCACTGTTACTTTTTTGAGCGGGTAGGACGTGTGTTTTAGATAAATTTGTACTCACGTCACCCTTTGCTGAGCAACACATGAAAGCAAGATTATCCAGGTTGATCCGGATCTGCTGTGACCTTCTGATGCCTTAAACTAGGGTGAGCAAACGTTTTCTTTTACCTGGACATGTCCTCTTTTTTTAAGTAAAATTCTGTCCAAAGGGATTTTATCAAATTCCTTAAGATATCCAGGTTTTTCTCAGCTTGCTCTACAGACCATTGATATTTATAATAAAGTGCTGCACTAACCTACTGACAATATTCTGATGCACCAACCTGTCAAGATGCTGAGCATGCAGGAAAACAAGCTCTGACTGTTTGCAGACAGAAAGAATATACTGAAGTGAAAATGCACATTTACAGACAATCTGCAGATATAAGGTGGTACCCTCTTTTCCTCGTGGCTGTGACTGGTGGGAGACACTGTGTACTGTTTGCAAAGCTAAAAAATGTAACACCTCAAAATTAAAGTTCAACGAAGATTTTGAGGTATTTTTTGTATTTTTGCACAAGAGAAGTACATGTCTTTTTATTTAAGCATTCTGTGAGGCATTACTATGGAAGCCCATTTCTGCCAGTTAGAAAAAATAAAAATGAGAACTTGTTTTTGTTAAGAAATTGTTTTGGCCCCTTATTAGTCAAATGTTTGAGATAAGAACGCAACACTTTGAGTTCAAAATTAAAATTAAGAGATAAAATGTCAAAATTTTGAGTCATAAAAGTTAAAATTCTGAGCTATAATGTTACATTCTGGAATAAATATTCAAAATTTGCAACAAAGTAAAAATTATAAAATAGCATAGGCAAAATTCTGAGGAAAGTCAAATGTTGAGAAAAACAGTTAAAATTACAAGATTTAAAGTTAAAATTCAGCAATAAATAGTCCAAATTTCAAGTCAAAAAGCCAAAATTTTGAGATATACTGTCAAATTCTTGGATAAAAAGTCAAAATTTGCACCAAAGTATAAATTCTGAGATAGAAAAGGCAAAATTCTGAGGAAAAAGTCAAAATGTTGAGATTAAATAGTCAAAATTAATAGGAAAAGTCAAAATTCTAGTATTTAATAGGTAAAAGTCAAACTTTTTGAAAGAAACAGTTAAATTTATGAGATTTAATGTAGAAATATTGACAAAAGATAGTGAAAATTATTGAGAAAAATAGTAAATTTCTGAGATAAAGAGCCAAAACTTGAATTAGAAAGCTTAAGTTTTGGGGTTCGTCTCATTTATTTGACTTTTTATCTCAAAATTTTGACTGACTATGACCCAATAAAAAAAGGATCTCAATTAAACCAAGTTTTCACTTCTGTTTTTTTTTTAATTGGGATATATAAATCATTACAGAACATTTACCTTTGAAACAGAAGAGGTGTTTTCAATAAATGTATGGGTTATGAAGCTTCTTTTTCGTTTTTAAGTATCTTTGAGTGTTTTTGCAGGAAACTGTTAAACTGTTGATGTAAACAAGGCCCATGAACAGTGAGCTGGTTCTTACCAGAAGAGGTGTCCGCACAGGCTGATCACTGCATCCTTGGCCGTGTCCAGACATATGTTACACTCAAAAGTGCTGTCCTGGTTCCCACTTTCGGCCGTGTTGGAGCTGCTGGATCCGGGATTCGGGTTCTCGGTGGCTGCGGTGGAGCCGGAGGCTGGAGGGGGAGCAGCGGTGGCCATTTACAGACAGATCCGGGCAACAACACGGTTCAGGCCGGGTGACTTCAGCTGCACCCAGGGGCTTTAAAATAAGGACATGAGGAGGTCCAGAGGGTATGGCTCGATGGCTGACGAAGAGGAGACAGCGAGGGTCTGAGTTTGACGGATAAACGTCCTCAACAGTGAGTGAAAGTGAAAAACATGGAGCTACGAGCGTCCATGGAGGAGGAAACAGCCGTTAGGGACCGAGCAGCTAACGTTAGCAACCGAAGAAAACTGACAAACGGCAGTTTTACTTCCACACACACCCATCCAGAAAACGATAAAAACAAACAAAAGTGTAATCCAGGCTGTCTATTGGGTTGAAACTATCTAAACGCGACATTAAAACTCGACGAAAGAAGTTGAGCAGAGACCTTTACAGCTGATTTCATCACACATCCGCTGAAGGAAACTAACCGGTAGTAGATCCCAGTGAAGGGGGCGCGGCCAACAATCTTCACGGGGTTATGGTGCCCTCAGTCTTCCCTTTCAGGAGTCAACATGACGAAATAACATTGAAATTAATCGTCTCTATTTCTATTCACGTATCATATAAATTCGTGGCTTTGGGCAGTTAATGTTTTGGAACACAGCGGCCTTATATTTCCGATAGACTGTTTAATGTATAGGAGTAGTGTCCGTGACGTCACCCGTTTGTTTATAACAAGGAGTTTTAATATGGCAAGCTAAGGAGCTCCAGACATGACATGGTAAAAAAAAAAAAAATCGTGGGCACAAATTATTCGTTTTTTTTACCATGTCATGCCTGGGGCTCCGTAGCAAGCAATTTTAACATTCAAAAGTGAAAAAAAAACCCCACCTAAACTAAAATTACAGCTTGTAGCCCTGCCACTAGCTGTTTTTAACCATGAAATACTCATTTAGTATCATGTTTTTATTTTAGGAATGTCTGCAGAGATACATTTCCAACCTTTTAAACATTTTTAAAATTTCCTTTCAGTACTTTCATAATAATGATAAATGTGGTTAAACACAAACAATCTTTCTCTTACAGTTAAAATTAAAGCAGACAGATTTTAAAACAACATAACACTGAAGAATTGACTTTACAGGCTTAAAATGAGCAAAAATACAAAATACATAAAAAGACATGACAGATGTTGGTGACCATTCAAGAACTCACAACACAGTCAAACTAGCTAAATGAGACTATATTTTTCTATCATACAACATAATGTGAAAGTGAATGCGTGTTTTTCTATCATACATAGCTGGTGTAAAAATATATTCTTTGAACTTTTAGGAGACATCCAACATCAATTCAATGCAAGACTCATGGTGTCAGCCATCCAACTTGACTGTTTCATGAATATTTAGTATGAAAGAAGAAAAATAAGTCCAAAACATGTTATGATACAGGGTTTTGTCATTCAGCTCTCCAAAAATAGTCTGTATTGTGAGACACTTATCCTCTATGTCAAAGGTTTAACTTGATTGTGGATAACTTCCATGGATTTGGACCTTGAGTGATTGAGACCACCCGTTCGAAAATCCTCTGCCATTGCCTCCTCTATCCTTGATGTCAACGAGCGCTTTAGTATTCGCTTAAAGTCGTTACCGATGAACACATAGAGAACTGGGGATATGCAGCTGTTTGCTGCGGCCAGCGTGGCCCCCACCTTGAGTCCAGTCTGAAACACTTCCAGATTGTGGTTTTTGTGGTCTAACTCGATCAGAACAAAAGTGTGATAAGGGATCCAACAGAAGCAAAATGACAAGATGAGAGCTGCCATGACTTTGTAAGGCTTTGTGGACCTCATGGTCAGGCGGCTCAGCTTACAGCTGATTACAGAGCAGCAGAACAGGATCATGAGGACAGGGATCACAAACCCGCAGACGAACCTGCTCAGCACCACCGCCACCCTGTGCTCGGAGGCCTTCATGTAGTTGGTGTAACACTGAGTGACAGAACCATGGACTGTGATCTGCCTGAAGATCAATGAAGGTATTGTCAGGAGAGCAGAGAGGAGCCACATGAAGACAACGACTCCTAATGCTTTCCACACGGTGCGATGGTTATGTGACCACACGGGGAATGAGACCATTAAACAGCGATCCAAACTGATTAGGACAAGCACGAAAACACTGCTGTACATGTTGAGAAACAGAGCAGAGGACGTGAGTTTGCACAACACCAGCCCGAAAGGCCAGTGAGAGGTGATCAGGTAGTAAACTTCCAGAGGCAAGAAGGCACAGAACAGAAAGTCTGAAATGGCCAAACTGGTGTACCAGGTAGTGATGACGGTTCTTTTCATCTTCCATCCACAGATCCAGATCACTAAGGAGTTACCTCCGAGGCCCAGAACTGAAATGATTATATTCACTGAAACCAGGACATGAGTCAAAGTCTTCGACTGAGGAGTGTTGAAATTCACAAGTCCAGTATTGCTGGAGCTGTTCTCTGTGTCATTAGCTGCAGTGTAGTCCTCGTATTCAATATAATCTACATCCATGCTGGTGGCTTCACCTAAAACATGACGCATAAAACATGAAATAACCCCCCCACAGGCATTTTAAATCTAACAAGATACTTTCTTTTGTAAATTAGTGTCATAAAGTATCCTCACCTGATCTCTCGATGTGGAAATTATCACTGCAAAGTGCCTTCTGCCCTAACTTCTCTCGGCTTGATGCAACTTCTCACTTCTTGTTTCCTGGGCAGAGCCGCTGACGGAAGAGACAGAGAGAGTTGGAACTGGTTTGTCATGGAAGAAATGACCATGTGATTCCCTTTCACTCACCCAAAACACATTTTCTATCTGTAGATGTGATAGTTTGAGCAGTTATGTGTGTTCCATACTTTGAAAAACCAACCTCTTATTCGTTGTTCTGGTGCTTTTATATGACTATTTCATGTTTTGCAATAGCTGACAGCTAAAATGTCACAATCTCTCTAAGGAGATCCCCCTTGATGTATCCACACAAACCACAGACTCACATTTCTTAAACCGAGGGTGTGACTAAACACCATTTAACCAGAAATGCTAAGCATGCAAAATGTTAGGGCTTGGGTTATTTCCATTTGCAGTGTTTGTTATGATAAATTTGAAATAACTGATCAATGATATTGGGAACACAAGCTTTTACACCCATATATAACTTGCTGAGATACAACAAATATAGAAGTACATAAAAATGATGACTCCGGATTTGAGTTTTGCTCTGTCAGGCATATAGAGGAACTTGAATGCAACTCATTAACCTGACCTTAAAAATGTTTTTTTTTTTTCTTCATGAGATTTTACGGGGGGATGGTTAGACATGTTTTGGGCCTACAGATCCCACTGCCTGCGTAAATGACACGAAATCCACACCCACAGCAGTCAGATTCAGCTGAGTGTTGAAACAATTTGACCTCGTCAGAAAACATGGGAAACATTGTTATTCAGTTCCGTAAATATCATATGATACTATTGTGTAACGGTAAAAAGCTGATTACGTGGTTTTAGAGAATGAACTCAGATGTATAAACAACAGTCTTTTAAATCAATAAATAAAAATTAAACCTCTAAATCATTGTTACTTTTCTAATTTATATGAAATAAATAGAGAATTCTGGCATTAAAACATACAAATTGAGTTACAGTATTTCAAGTGTTATTATTAATTAAGAGTTATTGCAAAACTCTTACTGAGTAGTGACATGCTTGATATGGAGAGGGCTCTCCTGAACTCCTTCTTTGACAGTGTGAAGAAAACCAGTTTTGTCCTAAGTTGCTGACAAGATAATGAAGACCTTGCAGTTGCTTCTAATGGATATCATGTTTCCATCAGAAGCATTGTCCTAGAGACTTCAAATTACCGAAAATCAATCCAGTCCAGGCCAACCTGATCCAGTGGCGAGGTATCAGCATTTAGAAATTACCTATTTTAGTGCTGGTTACCTCATTTTAAATTGTGGATTATGATCAGGCATATATCTAGATATCAAACTTTTTCAAGATCACGTAAAAAGTCCACACAGTCACTTTAATTTATTTTATTTGGATTAGTTTTGTGTCATTCTTCACAGTATAGGGAGCTCTTGGTAAACAATTTTAGAACCAGGTGGTATTGATGTGACCGAAAAAAAGATCGGACTTGAGCAAATATTTGACATTTGAAGGTGATTTGATGATGAATCATCAACATGTAACCATGCTGGGTTTTTTTTCCATCAATCTTTATTCAATAACTCACACATAACAGTAGTGCAAAAGTTCAACAGCACAAGGGATAAACATTACAGAAACATCTATCGAAAAGTGCAAATAAACAAAATAACAACGTGCCAGGGGTGATAAAAATTGTATTTACTTAAAGTCAGAGTTAGAGTGGGTGCACAGACTCATGGTTGTGACAGTTTTTTATTTTTAGCTGGAGATACTGACTAAAAATACAGTTCTATTTCATATTTATGTTTATGAGTACAAAACTTTGAAAGATAATGAGATCAATCAAATAGCATACTCATTCAACTGAAGTATCACACTATACAAAGCCAGAAAGTACATCTTGTAAAGTGATTCCACAATTCACAACTCCTCCTCCCTCCACCTCTGTGCCCACTGCTCGTCTCAGCACCATGGGGGGCAGAGTTTTCAGTCGCTCTGCTCCCCACCTCTGGAATTCACCCACACCAGACATCAGAAACTGTGACTCATTACCCATTTTCAAATCCAAACTCAAAACACACCTGTTGAGTTCTGCATTCTCCCGGTAACCCATTCCCATTTCACTTTCCTCACTGTTGTGCTTGTGTGCTTGTTGTTATTATTATTATTATTATTATATTATTTTCATTATTTGTGTTTGTGCTTATGCTTTTACTCTTGTTGAAAAGTGACCTTGAGTGTCAAGAAAGGCGCTTTTAAATAAAATGTATCATTATAATTCCAAAATAAGTGATATACAGTCTCTGGATGTGCATTACAGAAAGTGCAAGATACATCAATGTCCTTTTTAAATCTAACAAACCACATTTTAACAAGGTGGCAACGGTGAATGATCTTGAAAGACACTTTTTTTTAGCTTTATTTACAAGAAAGTGTCGATTTGGGAGAAACCAAGTGTTATTCATAGGCTGTATAAAACTGTATGTTTTGTCCTTGAAGTCTTGCTGGAGATTACACAGGCTGATGTAAAACGCACATGCGCACATGTAACATTTCAAGCCCCTCCCCTGTGTGTGACGTATGTGCCGGTTTTTGACAACAAGCTGCTCCTCTGTTTTTCCACTGCGTCATTCTCCCTCTGCCTGTGAACATGGCGGGTACCGTGGCGAAGAAGTGTCTCAGCCCTCTGGGTTTTCTCACCAGGACGCTTTCTGCTCCAGAGTTCATCACCCAGTGCTGCTACCACAAAAAGGCAAGACGGATATTTTAATAAAGCTAATATTAGCTGCGGGTTAGCTGCTGTTTGGGTAATGTTTACAAATGTTACCAACGGTCGTAGGTCAGAAAAGAGCCCAACAGGAGAGAATAACGTTGACAAAGTCAAAGAAATTAAATACTGGCAGGGTTAACGAAGAGATATGTTGTCTTAACCTGTTAAATTGCTAACAGAGTGACAATATATCAACCACCTAACCGAACCGGTGTTGCATAACTGTGTAATGCTGCCTTCTTAACAAATTAAAGACAAAATTAGAGAGATAATCTGTCCAACAGTTTGCCACTGTCACAGCTTAATAGTTGAATCACACCGGATTAATAAGCTTTAAGACTGTTCATAGCTGTGTAGGACAAAAAACGTCCCTAACACCTGTTTTATAACAGTCCTACCTGTGGAATTAATGTATTCAATGCTGAAACTGAGAATCCTTTGACAATAACATGGATACAGATGCAACATCATAAGGTTGTGTAATATATTTTGGTAGTTTAAAGCTAAGAAGTAGCAATAACAATAAATTTAAGGGGGCAAAAAGGGTCAAAAAGCAGGAAAAATTGGTGAAAATGGTCAAAACTTAAGCAGAAAGTGACAAAAAAAAAATATGGCTGTAAAGTGACTCATATAGGCCTAAAGCAGTTTGAAGTGGCAAAAACGGTTTTGAATGTATAGAAATGAACATACTTTTCAGAAGCCTGACATTTCTGTGTAAAATATCCCTTCTTTACTGATCTTATGTAATAATCTAATTTTCTGAGACACTGAATTAAGGGTTTTTATTATCCGTCAGCCATAATCATCAGAGACTTTAAATAATTCACCCTGTGTATTATAAGTCTATATAATGTCTGGTTTTTACGTTCTGAAAATGAGTGACCATAAGTATTTAACTTGTGTTTAACCTGATACTCTAATTTTAGAGATGTGCCTGTTTAATGTGAAAACAGAGTTCCTTTTGTGGATTTCTTTGTCAGAAATCACCTTTTCTCCCTCATGTATGTGTTTTTCTTATTCAAAATAAGAATGGAAAAGAACCTCATCATCCATTCAGTATAGCAGGTAATATCAAATGTGCCATATGGATGGAAGTAAAGCAATTTAATCCTAGTTTTATTTATGTAATATGGCGCTCATTTTAATAAAGAGTGATGTATTGCTTTTGTCTGTTAAAAACACATAAGATGAGAAACCTAAAATAATGGCCCAACAAATTGCAGTTGCAATACAGGGAAAAATAATCGTAAAAAGATTGTTTTTGCCAATTGTCCATTGGTAGTTTTAACTGTGACGTTGAATGAATTTCAGCAGTCCACCTTCTGTAAACCTGACATCCCTTTAGATGAGTCAGTTACATATACATGCAGACCTTCATTTAAACAAATGATTTGTAACCATATAATAGCTTCAAAGCTAAAAAGTGTGGAAATGAGTTAAAACTAGCTGAAAAAGACGAGATTCTGTGTTCTTTTTTGGGCGTACCATCCACTCTAGTATTGTCTGTTCAGAGTGACTCAGCAGAAGTGAGGAGGGGGGAAAGGGGGGCAGGATGCAGGCCTTGTTACCGCTGACAATGAAACCTCTACTAATCTGTTTACATCTACGTCTCTTACGTATTAATCCAAACTTGATGCTCCTTACGCTTTCTTTCTCTGAATAAACTCTGAGGATGTTGCTATTGTTCTACGTTATCAAAATACTCTGTTGTTGTGTATCACTGTCAACAGAGCGTCATAATGACACATCGTGTTTAACATAATGCCTCCTGTGTTTTCTTCCAAAGGTCGTAGATCATTATGAAAACCCAAGAAATGTTGGAACGTTGGACAAACACTCCAAAAATGTCGGCACCGGGTTAGTGGGAGCTCCAGCCTGTGGAGACGTGATGAAACTGCAGGTTTGTTTGTCACTCAGTGTAGATGGATTACATCCTGAAGACCTGATTGTATAAAAAACACAACTCTGACATCACAGTCTTGTTTTATGCAGCAGATGAGGAGATTTTCACTTACATTTCTACTGAAATACTTCTGTAAATCCACTAAGTTCAAATAGAGGGATCACCTCTGGTTTTTGGAATGACGTAACAGTCTTTTCCCTCTTAAGCTAATCCTTAAACTCTTATTTTGGCAGATCGAAGTCGACGAACAGGGGAAGATTGTGGATGCCAGGTTCAAAACCTTCGGCTGTGGTTCTGCTATTGCTTCCAGCTCTCTGGCCACTGAGTGGGTGAAAGGCAAATCTGTGAGTGAAAACACTCCACATAAGACCGTTTTTTCCTCCTTATCATCATCTAGAAAAAAACCCTTGTATTTGGTTATGTAAATGTTTGTCTTTCCAGGTGGATGAAGCCTTGATGATAAAGAATACTGACATTGCCAAAGAGCTCAGTCTTCCACCAGTCAAACTTCACTGCTCCAGTAAGTTTTCATCAATTCTTATTTTCATTTTTGTAACCTACATTTATTTATCTATCCGTCTAACCTTGTTCTGTGTCCCCTCAGTGCTCGCTGAGGATGCCATCAAGGCCGCCCTTGCTGACTATCGCCTCAAGCAACAGGATGACCAGCAGGAGGCAGCCAGAGCCAGCAGTTAAATCGGGACCTCACACCCCGAGCGGCTTGTCACCGTTTCCTTCCTGCTGCTGAGAGAAGAAGTAGCAGTAGAGCAGCATTGCCACCTCCGTTTCCTGCAGTATCGACAACACAAACCAAATATTGAAGGCACCACTGTCAACCCTCTGTAGCAGTGTCACACCAGGCTTCTCGTGTCAGTCCTTCACCTGATTAACCTGTTACTGTTAGCCTGTCACATAAACGCACAATGTAAACACTGTTTGGGCTGCTGGTACAAGATGAGCCTTATTTTTTGAGATTTTATGATGGAGGAAGAGGAGTGTTGATGGTGTGATGGAGTTATAACAGCAATCCCATCGTTCCCTTCCACTTTATCTCACCCTTTGCACTGATGTTTTGATATGCAATTAAGAAAAGTGGCTTGAATCTAAGAAAGGGTCCAAATGTTTGAAGTGTAATTTATATGTTTTTAGTGATGCTTCCTTAACTGTCAATAAATTAAGCATACGTAAAAATATTTTGTTTTTGAGTTCAGTTTTTCTTTCAGCCACCTAAACATTACTTCCCCTAATGTCATAAATCATCCTTGTGCAGTTATTGTAACAGCAAACTGTTGTCTAAAGCAGTGGTTCCCAAATATGGGTTGAGACCCACTGAGAGGTCATTGAACATCTTCCAAAATTTAAAGCAACTATTTAAAATGGTATATTGCAGTCATTACTGTGAAAACATAAACAGAAATGGGCGTTAAAGTTAATCCAAAACCATGTACACAGAAGATGTTTGATCTGTTGATATCCAGCAAACGCTGTTGTGCTAAAATGACTACAAAGGTGTCTTTAATACTATTTATGAAAGCTTCTACCATGGAAATGATATAGACAAGGAGCGTGCAAAAAATTGAAAAGTTTGAAGCTTGTTTTGTTGAATATTGTTGTAAAACAATAGATTACAGCTAAGTTTTGGTTCAAAAATCAAACCATGACCAGATAAATGTTTCATAACTGGTGTTAATAACAAAACTCCATGAAATAATAAAGTATTAGTTATGCATAAAGTCATAGCAGGCAACAGGCTACTGAATGTGTCCTCTAATACAAACATGATACAAAAAACTAAAACCTTTAATTTAGCATAATTTAGGCAACTTTGAAGCGTTTTACTTATTTGATAGTGTTCAGGAAAGTTAGAAAGCTGTTTTCTCTCCTGCAATGAGCTGAAGTGTGGCAGAGTCATTGTGAATATGCAGAGACGGGGGCCTCACACTCCTCTCCGTCAGAAGCTCTTGCGAATCATCATCTTGTTGCTCTGGAGGATTCATCTCTGCGCTTCCTGCTGCTTTTTCATTCTCTGGAAGCTCACACGGCTCTGTTTCCTCAGTCTGCTGCTCTGGGATGCTGCCATCTGGTTTTGAGCTGTCCTCTGGACTTTGCTCTGCTTCTTTCTGGCTGAGGTCACCCCCCTCCACAGCAGCAGGAGGAGATTTATTTGGTGTGCGCAGGCTCTTTGCGGCCCTCATGATGTCGGCCTGGAGCTGCTTGTGAGAGTCCACTGGCTCTGCGTCCTGCTCAGGCGCAGCCTTTTCTGGCACTTCATTAAAGAGTTTAGCACCTCCGATTTTGTCCCTGTGGTCCACGTACATTTTTGAGGGGAAGGATGAAGGGTAGTAGGCGTTGACTTTGCGCCTGCGGCTCATAAAAATGGCTCCGCAGATGATGAGGAAGAAGAGGAGGATGAAAGAGCTTGCGACAAGGATGAGGAGCATGTTCTCCTTCAGAAAGTCTTTAACCTGACTCAGAAACTCGGTTTCCACATGTGTGGGGCCTGCTGGGGTGGTTTGGTTCTCTGAGGAACTGTTGCTGGTGGGCAGAGAGGAAGTGGAGTTTGTGAGCTCTTCCTCATCTGTGCTTCCCTCTAGAAGACTGTAGAAAGGTAAAGGTGTGGCCGAGCTGCTGCTGAGGCAAAACACCAGCCACAGACTGGTCAGATGGAGGGCCGTGGGGAGCATCGTTTCCCCTCAGGATCTGTAAATAACAGTGAAGTCAAACATCAGAGCATGTGTGGAACATGTTTTTACCCTTATACATTTCCCAGATGTCTGTTTTAAACTCTCAGTAAAGACTCTGGATCTGGATGAAAAATATCCTACCAATAAAGATTTAAGATCTATATGGCTTCAATTAAAACAATGTCATCAGTGATTTTATTGTCAGTTTTTGTTGCCTTATGTGGCAGAGCTAACCAAGTGTAGCTCTCACAAGTGTGGGCAAAGTTTTAATACAGCAATTTTCACCAATCAGAAACATCACAGTCACATGACTGCTTCAGTGTTCACCACTTCCTCCCCAATTACACATCTGTATGTCACTTTAGATGAAAGCAAATGTGTGGATTAGAATTCAAGTCACTCCATAGAAAGATATTGCTCATTCAGGATCACGCTTTTATTTTGAAAACCTCTTATGAGGAATTTCACATGATGCAGCTTTTAATCTTGCTTCTATCATCTAATTGTTATTTCTAACCCAGCATGTGTTATTTATGACCTACCTTAATGCTCAGGTTGATGTCAAGAATGAGCGTCACATTAATGATATTCTATCATAGGTTTGATTTGGTTCCCCACATGGTAAAAATACATGCCTGGTCAAATAAAAGTCACCACCTGGATTTAACTAGGTAAATGGGTACAAGCCTCCTATTGGATAATTACTGCACATTATCTTTCAACTGGCAACAAGTTATTTGACCCCAGCTGTTGCAATTAGAAGTTACTCAATTTCTCTGCGCTTATAATTAATAAAGAGCTACCGCTATACTCATGTATAAGCAGCTTCAGATAAATACAGTTAAACAAAATATTTTCCATGCAATTGAGTGGGTGACTCATTTTTAGCAGAGGGTGTTCTTAAAAGACCATCATCAAAATATCACAGCTCATTACTCACATTTCAGGCAAAACAAGCTGGACATGGTGCAGAATCATAAGAAATAATCCATAA
Organism: Thalassoma bifasciatum; assembly: GCA_008086565.1. Lineage (NCBI taxonomy): Eukaryota > Metazoa > Chordata > Actinopteri > Labriformes > Labridae > Thalassoma > Thalassoma bifasciatum. The sequence continues at coordinate 1,080,586 of RPOG01000064.1, forward strand.
TAACTTCATTAAATCTCCAAAAATAGACAGATTTTTATGCTTACTGCATATGGACTTAGTTTCTGCACATGAGATGCTGTGCGAATTGTGCAATGAGCAGTTTCATTTTCCAAATTTAGCAAACTGACCTTTCAAACTTTCTTTTATTTCCTATGTGGATCACAATCAGCCCCCCTACTCCATCTGTGTGCAAGCTGAGCCACATGAAACTCTGCTCTCATCTGGAAAAAAGAGGGGCTGGCGTGTGTGGGGTGTTTCTTTTCTTTCTCTTTCTTTTTCTTCAAAATTAATCACACAGTCACCCTCAAGACTAAATATACACGGCTTCACATGCTCGTGCAGTAAGACACATAAACATAACCACATAAGGCTGCCATATGCTCACACACACACGCGCACACACACACACATACACGTAGAAGTAATCTGGAGTCAGTAGATTTCTTCAAATTACAAAAATGTGGAAAAAAAGCATGACCTAGATTTTTTGATTCATTTTAAAGCTGAAACTAAACTTTTACTTTGGTAGTCATGCTTCTTACTTCCTGTGACTGGATGCTGCACTGATGCATCATGATGCTGTTACTTCTCACATGTGAAGCTTTCTAAGAGCTCAAAAAAGTAAAGCAACCCCTTATCTTAGTTAAAGTTTGCAGGAAAACTACGTGGATATAAGAAATTCGACTTACCGTCCACTGTGACAGAAGAAGTGTCTCCACTGGAGTCGCCGCTGACTGAGGACGGTTAAAACCAACGTGGAAAAAGTGAACACAGAGTGAGAGACTCCAGGGAAGAGTGGCAAAAGCTGGGCAAGCCACTCCACTTCTACAGTTTCAGGTTTCAGGCTGCAGATTTGTCTGGATAGTCTGAACAAAGTTGTCGTTAACCAGGAGGACAAATCCCTCCTTCTGCCATTCCTCTGTTCTCCTCCCCCCTTTGGTTCCCCCAAGAGTGTCTGCGCTCCCTGGCCTGCTCACAGATTGTTCTAGTTAGGTAGGAGTTTATAAAGTGTAGTGGGGGCAGGGACCTCTCCTCCAGACTCCTGTGTGGCTCACTGGATGTGCACAGGCAGAAATACTTTTTAAAAAGATGATGAAGAAACCTTCAGACATCATCAGCGCTTATTTCTTCATCTTTGTGAGGGAGATTTTGGAGTGACAGCTCTGCCTCAGCCTCTGATGACTAACACAGACCTGCAGCACCAAAAGAGTCAGAGAGCAGCCTGTATGTGTGACCCACTAATGCAGGAAGAGGTTACAGTTTCCTGTGTGGCCAAAATACCCATAACCCCCAGGAGGAGGAAGGGGGGAGGGAGAGGGGCATACGTTAAAAGAAAGAATGATCTTTTCTACTCAGACAATCCATTTCACATGGCCTAAAGTGTGTGAGTGTGACCACTTTAAGGCCAGAGTGTGACTGCCTATGAATGCATTTTTGGCAACTTAACTGTGTGATCAATCAAAGCGAGTCGAGCTTTATATGGTCATAAGCAGGATGGGATCAGGCCCTGCATCCTCATGGTTTACATTGGTGTCAGTTCTGTTGATAATCACAAGTGTCTGTTTCAGTTGCTCAATGTGATAAAAAAAAGCAGAAGAAGCAAAAGAAAACATGGCTTCATAAGTATTCAGGACTCTGTTTTCTTTTCACAGGGAGGGAAGTGAGTATGAAATCAAGACCAGGGTGACAGAGAGCCTTTTATGAAGCCTTTCATAAAAAAGGGAAGTGTTTCAGTCCACAAAGAGCTCTGTATTATTATGACAACAAACTGAAAACACATCAAAAGAGAATAACAGTGTTTTAAATATTTAAAAAATTTTCAGAATTTCCTCTTTGATATTATATGCACAAAAAATCTTGAGATTCCCTCAAAAGCAGGTTCCCCAAATAGATGGAGAAAGCCCTTAACTCTGCTACAGGTTAATCTCCAAAACTTGACCAACTCATCCCTATCTGCATACTAAAACTGAGTAGACCACTTGAGTAATAGGAGAGCAAGTAATATTTGGAGGATCAGGCAAAAAACACTCATAAATATATTGTAGAAGTGTCTGTGTCCCAAACACCAAGGTGTAAGGGCCTGTGTCCACTTACTGCGTACCATATTAGGGCCTGTTTTCACCAACTTGATACAGTGTAAGGGGTTTGCGTCCATCAACTGTGTTCAGTATAAGGGCCTGTGTCCACCAACTTAATACAGTATAGGGGCCTGCGTTCACCAACCAAGTGCCTGTCTCCACCAAATGTGCACAGTTAAAGACAGTTAAAGTGCCTGTGTCCATGGACAGTGTACAGCATTATTATATTGAAGGACCTGCATACAGTATGACTGTGCTCTATCGGGTATGTGTCCACCAATCTCATACAGTATAATACAGTATAAGGACCTGTGTCACCTAACCACATAAAGTATAGCCAAATATGCTGTATATATTATACGAAGATGGAAGGCCTTTGTCCACAAACCTCATACAGTAAAACACAGTATAAGAGCCTGTATCCATCAACCACATACAATATAACACTAAAAGGGCCTGTTTCCACTAACCACACACAGTATAACACAATCTAAGGGCCTGTGTCCACTAACCATATGAAGTGTTACACAATATAAGGGCCTGTTTCCACTGACCACATACAGTATAACACAGTATAAGAGCCTGTATCCATCAACCACATACAATATAACACTAAAATGGCCTGTTTCCACTAACCACATACAGTATAACACAATATAAGGGCCTGTTTCCACTAACCACATGCAGTGTTACAGAATATAAGGGCCTGTTTCCACTAACCACATACAGTATAACACAATATAAGGGCCTGTGTCCACTAACCACATGCAGTGTTACACAATATAAGGGCCTGTTTTCACTAACCACATACAGTATAAAACACTATAAGGGCCTGTGTCCACTAACCATATACAGTATAACACAGTATAAGAGCCTGTTTCCACTTGCTTCAGACAGTACACGCACCTGCATCCCTGACTGGAAACATCAAGTGTGTGGACTTCTGCACTTGTTGTAGGGGTGACATTGTGTATTTTAAAAAAATCAATGGAGTTCGGTGTTTTCAATTTTTTTTTTAAGAATTCCACTGAATATGTACGGCTCTAGCAGCTCAAGGTGTTGTGGTCTGGCCTATCACAGTGACCAGCCTTTGTTTATGTTGCTTTATCAGCAGAAAACCACCCCAGTATGAGGAGGTGACGTGACAATTCACATGAGATTTTCAGAAAACAACCAGGAAGTACATTTATATGACATGCTCAAAGAAAACACCATGGTTCAAAAAAGTTATCACAAAACAGAACTTTATCTCTAAATGTAAACACATTAAATTACAGGATTGTTAAAAATACAGCGTTTATACAGATGAAGCCTTTGTGCCACCAGAGAAGCTCCTGTAAACTGAGCAGTGTCTTTGAAGAGCAGTAATCCTCCTGACTAAATGAGCTTTCCTGTCTCCTGTCGCTGAGTGAAAAACCATCACTGTCCGGCACAGGATGTGAAAAAAAAAACATGAAACCTTTGATCGCTGTGCTTATTCTGAATCCTCTGGGGAGGTTAAGTATAAAAAAGCGTCTCTGCTGTTGCTTGAAAGAAACATTTAACATGATCTCACACACGGTCGCCTTTGTGCGTGTGTGGGTGTTTGTTTGTGGTTTTTGTCTCCTCAACTGCAGAAACAGGACGTCGCACTGAAAGCAAACCACTAACAAATACAGGAAGAGTCCCTTAAAATGCTAAAAATCTCCCATCTACACATAACGGTCATTTTCTGGAAGAAAGCTACTCAGAGTGAGATTATCTCCCATGTCGTCATCGCTGTCGTCAGCTGCGTGCATCACCAGGACGCCGTTGCTCACAGGGTTGCGTTGCCTGGTGTAGGTGTGGTTTCTCTCAGGGAGCAGGGAGGAGATGCACATCATCTCTGTGGCCGGTTGGCGTCTCCTCATCTTGTACTTCCTCCCTGACAGCTTGGTGCAGAGGACGATGGTGGTGACCATGAAGATTGTGGCCAAGAGAGCCAGGGTGGCGATGACGATGAGGCAGTGCTTCACTACGCCGAAGGTGGAGCAGGGTTGTGGTTCGGTGACTGGTGGAGATTTGGAAGTCATTGCTGGTGATTTAGTTGTGATTTCACGAGGGATGAGGACAGCGGCGGAGGAGTTGGTGGAGTTGGTGGTGAAGAGATCAGTTGTGTGTCCCGTGGTAGATTTCGTTGACTCTTCAGTGGAGTGGGGCATTCTGGTCGTAGAATCACTCTTGGATGTGGTCGAAGATTCAGTTTTAGCTATTGTTGTTTTCTCTTGAGTCGTGGAGTCAATCAAAATTGCTCCACTAGACGTGATGTTCTTTGCCGGGGTCGTTGCAGTTGAAGCTTGAGGACTGGTTTGGGTCTGAATGATGATGGAAGTGTGAGAAGAAGAAGAGGCTTCAGAGGCGTTGGGAAATGACGTGGATGTAACTTCTGGCACTTTGGTTGATGTAGGCTGGGTTGCAGAAACTGTTGTCGCTGAGTATGCTGCAGAAGTCATTGCTGCATAATTTGCTGGGGATGCTGCAGAAGTTGCTGGGGATGCTGTAGAAGCTGTTGCTGCAGAAGTTGCTGCTGCAGAAGTTGCTGGGGATACTCTAGAAGTTGCTAATGGAGCATTTCTGTCAGTAGAAGCTTTGGATGTTTGCTGTTTTATCTCACCATCTGTTGGTTTCGCCGTTTCCGCGACAGTCGTGTCATTTTGACGCTTCATGTCAGCAGAAGTGTGATGCAATCCTCCACCTGAGTTGCTTGTTGCTGTTTTTGTTGCCACCACCGTCACAGCCAACCCGGCGGTTGTTTTTTCTGAGCTGCTGTGAGTGACTTTTGCCTCGTCTTTTACTGCGGTCACAGCAGCACCGCTCTCTGCTGACTCCTTGGTGGTTGGATGAGTCTGTGTTTCATCATGAAGAGTCGTTCTGATCAGCTGCTGTCGCGTCGTGTTGCTCGGTTCAGGTGTTGAAGGAGGTGTGTTTTTTTCTGGGGTTTGAGAACTCGTGGACTCTGCGGCCAACAAACCAAATATTCCCCAAAGCAGAACCAGAGACGCCTTCATGCTGAGCTGCATCATCGATATTTAACAGAATCTGAAAAAAAAAAAATCATTTAAGACATGGGTAATAAATGATAATAAAGATAATGGGAAGAAATGAAACAAAATAAAAAATAATGAGAAGAAAGGGGTGTAGTCTATTTACTGATGGCTGGTCTTTTACTGTTGTACACTAATGCAGGTACATTTCTTCAGCATCATTTTTGTGTCATTGTTTATTATTTTTCATTACTCAAAATGCCTTCTTTCTCTACTTAATGCACTTTCTGTCTTTCACTCTCTGTCTTTTGGCATCTTTTTTTCGTTACTTCATGTTGTCCTAAATTTTTCTGTCTTATTTCTTTGTCATTCTTTTGGTCTATCCTACTGAGCCCCTAAGGAAACATGGAGAAAAAGAAAAAAGATCATTTTTGTTGCAAGTTCTAGCAAATGATTCCTCAGACATTAAGTCACGCTCACACATTTTACCCTGTGGTGCATAGTGGTCACTACAGTGGACACCTATTTAAAAGTTATTTACTCCTAAATTCAATGGTTGATGTGGTGGAAATTCATATTAGCCTGTGTCAGGATATTTTTAGTCTTCTTAGGGCCTGAAAAAAGCTTTTCAATTTTTTTCCCCAAACATACTTTTTTTAAAAAAAGTTACAGACAAACTTTTGAGGGTGAACAAGCTTATAAACTTTGAATTATTCAGTGTTAAAATGGATGACAGAGAGTTAAAATGTTTCGCAAAGCATCAAAAAAAGATTATTCATGTAATTACAGAAAAAAAAACAATACAAAAAAGGAAAACTTTTTATCATGTCTTAAGACAAATAAAAACACTCAAGGGAAAAAGCTTGACAATGACTTTCATAATTCATGCATCAAACAGCTCACAGCATGAAAATGTCTGATTTTCATCTGGGAAATGTACTTAAATATAATTGTCACATGAAGTCAACTTCTATCAAGTAGTTTTGAAGTTTAAAGTGAGTGTGTTAAGTGGCGACTCTCAGATAAATATGTAAGTGATGGACTTAGACTGTAAAAACCATGGACGTCATGACAGACGGCTCGAAGTGAGGCCGCCTCAAAAACTGCTCCCCCTGGTGACTGTCTGCGGTATAAGCTAAAAACTCAGTCTCATTGTTTCTCTCATGCTTCTTTCACTTTCTACTCTTTCATTCTCTAGCATACTTTTTTTTGTATGTTTTTTATACTTCGTATTTTCTTCCATGCTTTCATACTTTTGATCATACTTCTTTTGTTTCTTTTGTACTTTGATAGGCTCTTCGTTTCTTTCTCTCTTTTTTCTCTTCTTCTTACTTTTGGCCTTTCTTCTTTTTGTCTTTATTTTTCTGTCTTTTTTTATTTCTACATGATTCTTTTACCTCCTGTTCTTTCTTCATCTCTTTTTATCTTGCTGTCTTTTATGTCTCGTCTTTCGTCCCTTCCTTCTTCGTCTCCTTTTAGAGTCTTTTGAATTTCTCTCCATCTTTCGTTCTTTACTTTATGTTTTTTTTTCTTTTTGTCTTTTATGCTCTTATTTCTCCCTTTGTGTGTCATTTTCTGAGTTTTTAAAAAAATATTTAACTGTTCTAATTTGTGAGCATTTTACCCACAGTTTGATTGTGGTTGTTGTTGCTGTTGTTAACATTTTACTTTTCCTATCTTGTTCGTGGTCATGGTGTTATTTAATGTCTTTGAGGTTTGGTTTACACATCCTGTCTCACTAGTGAATTAATCATAGTATTTAACATATTCAGAAGGTGTCCTAAAGCACCTTGAGCCTCCTGCAGGGTTTGGACTGTGATGTCTTTACATTTTTATTTCTAGCAGAGCTTTGTTGGAGGAGCTGAGTGTGGATTAGTAACGAAGAGGGGAAAAAAACAAGAAATGTAGTGACTGATTATGATGTAAGAGTCATCAGTTTGTCATCACATCAGACAAAGTCAGCCTAAAACTTTAAGTAAGAGTTTCTTTATGCTGAAAACACAACTTAGACAATCTAAAAAAAGGAAAAAATATATTCATGGACCAATTTTTTAAACACTTTTTGTGAGGCAGGAGGCAAACCTTAGCTAATAACGTTACACCAAAGGAATCAGTCGACCCTAAAACCAGAGGCAGTTTTCTAATCACACAGTTTATTTCTTACCTTAATGTTTGTAAAACAGACGGAGGGATGAGGATGAAATCAGTTCAGCTCATTTCTCTGGTCGAACATCTTCAGAGCTCTGACACGCCGACTGTGACACTGACTGATAAAAACAGGAATGATCACACTCTTTGAAAAAATAAAACAGAAACATCACATTTTTAGAGAAGCCAGTTACAGAGTGACACTTCCCCTATAAACTCACAGCTTTAACAGAGTCAAGAAGGAAGTAAATCAAATGAAACTTATTTTTTCAGCCTATTTTTAGACATGAATGTTCAGTTTTACTATAAGTTTTTTAAGAATCAGTTTTACCTCAGAGATTCAAAGCAGGTGCGCAGAGTTCGTCCTGATGTTCTGAACAGTTTTTCCACTTTAGATACAGAAGCAGGAAGTCGAGCTTTGTGAAGGGATGTTTCTCACACGTCAGCTTCTTCAGCTTCAAAATGTCATGTGGGCAAAAGTGGCGGTGCAGGAACTTAAAGATGGCACACCGCTGTTATGTAACATCAGGATGGTACAGCAGGTGTAACACACGCTAAATACTGGATTTATGAGCAACTGAACTGTCGAATCTGAGACTTCAACGCCGACTTTTGTGCTTATGTGTGTACACTGAAATGTTCTTCTTGGTAGAGATAACATAACTGTCATTTCCTGGTGACTCAAACTGAGATGTGGTTTAGACAACACAGCAAGGTTGACAAAGTTTATTAAAGATAAGCTTCTTTTGAACGTTTCCATGGTTTGAAAGGAAAAAAAAAACTACTTAGCCTGACTTTTAATTTGAAAAATGTTCTAATTTGCTGAGATGTTTTTTTTTTTTTCATTTCAAGCAAAGGAGCCTGCTTGGTCAGTTTTGACGTGATGACTCTTGAGTTAAAGTGAAATGAGTAAAATGCAAACTTATTGCACAACAGCTTCACTTCAAGTGACGTCACCAAGCCTGTTACACCTATCAACTCGAAGTCTAAATTTTTTTGTTCCAACAGGTTTAAGAATATAAATTTGAATAAATTCTTGGTTCAAAACCTTGGTCTGAATGCATTGAGCTGCTGCTTCCATGTAATTGGTTGATTGGATATTAGTGGTAACGAGCAGTTCAGCAGGTGTAGAATTGGATGGCAACTTGACATTTTATATTTCAAAGGATTCTCTAGTCCAGTGGTTCCCAACCTTTTCAAATTCAGGGCCCACTTTTAAGTCTCTAAAATGTTTGCAGCCCACTTTGGACCCAATAAGTACAGAGGATATAAAATGCCTTTTTAGAGCTCCATTTGTAACAATGACCCAAAATGTAATAACTGGTGGATGATGTAACAAATAAATTGAGCTTGAAATGTAACTAAAAGATATGTACAGCCCAAAATGTAACAGATTCTGAGCCCAAAACAAAGTAACTTTTCACCCAAAATGTAACAATTTGTTATAGTTTGAATCAGTTATTACATTTTTGCTTTAACTACATTCCTTTTTTGTGTGTTTCAGTCTTAGCACTTTTGCTTCATTTTTGGCAAGTTATTATATTTCAGGTTTTGTTACATACTTTTTTTAGTACATACTGGGTCGATGTTAGGTTTCATGTCACATCACCTACTGGCCGCTAACATAGTTTCTCAGTGGACATTTTTTATATATGAATATCTGAACATTTTAAATTTCATAACCAAGTTCGCAACTGGGTTTTAATATTGAAACATTATTTTGTGTATGTGTATCTTTCTTTCTTTCTTTGTATCTTTCATCTTTATATCATTACACTCCACTAAAATCATACTATTTTGGGAAATATTTTGGCGGCCCACTTGCAATACCTTTACAGTCCACTAGGGGGCCATTGCACAAAGGTTGGGAATCACTGCTTTAGTCCATCCATCTATCTTCTTAACCGTCTATCCTGCTATTCAGGGTCGGGGGTGGCTGGAGCCTATCCCAGCTGTCATTGGGCGAGAGGCGGGGTACACCCTGGACTGGTCGCCAAACAATCGCAGAGCTGACATAGAGACAAACAACCATTCACGCACACACTCACACCTACGGGCAATTTAGAATAATCAATTAACCTAACGCAGGCATGTTTTTGGACTGTGGGAGGAAGCTGGAGTACCCGGAGAGAACCCACGCATGCACGGGGAGAACATGCAAACTCCACACAGAAAGGCTAACTGCTTTTGTCATTTAAACAAAACAATAACTCCTCATTAGTTTGAATCAAGATTTGATTTCTTCCTGTTTGATCTGAAGTACAAACTGAGTTGTGAGAATAAGTGTGAAGCTGCGATAAAGGAAAAAAAGTGAGAGAGTCTGAGTGTTTCCTGTGTAAAATCTTTATTATGTGCACAGAACTGTTTGTCAGGGGTTCAGTGAAACACAAGCTGGGTGAGTGGTCCCGTCCCAACACTGAGTCTGCAGTTTGACCCTTAACTGTGACAAGAGGCACCACTACGTTTGCACGACATTTACACCAGAGAGATGCAACACCCGCCCCCACACCCTCCCCTTCCTCCCCGTCCCTAACACCCCCAAAAAAATAAAAGTCAATGTTGAAATTTTCAAGCTCAGAAGAACAGGAATAAAAAGAAGAACGGAGGAATTCTTCCACATTCATAAATCTGATGGTAATCGATGAGCAGAGCGGTGGCAGGAGAAGAGTTCAACAGCTAATGTTCGAAAACAAAAAAGGATCCAGCTCGACTAACTTAATCTACCGGGATGTGACTGGAATGTACGACAAGAGGGAAAATAAAAAGGCAGTGCATGAAACCACACACCAGTCATATTTGGCAACACAAAAAGTAACGATGGAAATACTGATGCTACATACAGTTTTTGAGTAGTAAGTACAAACTTCACATGAGAATGTTTTACCACAAAAAGTTAAGACTTTTCCTTCAACAAAAATGTCATTCCTTCACGTGTGAGCTGCGAGAGTTTCCTTTCTCTGTGTGTTTGTGTGTGTGTGTGTATGTGTGTGTGTGTTTTAGAGGGAGATGTGAAAGTTGGCAAAGAAAAATCTAAAGTTCATCTTGGAATGTAAGCTTGGTCTCATCGCAGGGACGACGCCAAGCTGGATGAAGCCGAATCTTGAGAATTTGGCCGTGGTTGACCCCCGTCCGTGCGGTTCTCTCCAAAATAAAAGAACAAGACTCTCACATAGCGACTTTGGCGACCTGCTCTTCCAGTCTGGCGATCCGGCGGTCTTGGAGGATGACGCGGTCCCTGAGCGACTTGAACTCTCGGAGTACCTCTTCCAGTTTATCTTCCATTTTCTGGAGGGGAAGAGAAACAAAGTGAGCTGAAAAACATTCCAATCGTCTTTGGTTCGACTGTTCGAGAGCGGCTGAAGATTTTCAAAATGTTTTTCTGTTCCTTTCAAAATAAACTGATGCTAATCCTGGCTGTGTGAGCAGAGATTTGACAGGGAATGAAGCCTTTAGCTGTTTTTCAACCTAGAGACTAAAATATTTGCTGATCTGTAACTTTTGTGAATTGTTCCAACCAGAAAACATGTCTTAAGCAGGAAAGCGTAACAGCCAAAGGTGATTAGAAAAGAGTTCAACTCCAGTGAAAAACTCACCACTGAGGTCTGTGGAGAAGCGTGCTTCTGAACAGTAGAGATGGGTTCTGGTTTGGCGGCAGGTTTAGTGGCAGGTTTAGTCTCCAGGACGTTTGTCTTGACCACTTTCAGATCCCGGTTCTTGGTGGAGACGTAGCCGTCTTTGAGCGAGATCAGGATGGGGCCTCCGTTCTTCCCGGCGAACCACTCCTCTGCCTCCAGGGCGGGGTCGGGGCCGGCTGTGTCGGGGTACAGGTCGTCCTGGAACAGATCGGACTGGACGAGGAGAGTGGACACAGGAAAGCTTGATGTTTAACATTTTTAACCTCATATCTGTCATGTTAGTGCAGTTTTAAGATACAGGCTGCTGTATCAAGCTTTGCATGGGTGTCATGTCATGATTTTATTCTTTTAAGGGCCTGAAAAATGTTTTCAATTCTTTTTCCACGCATATATATATTTTTAAAAATGTTATAGACAAACATTTGAGGGTGGAAATGCTTAGAAACTATGAATTATTCAGTGTTAAAATGAATGAAAGAGAGTTAAAATGTTTTGCAAAGCTTTAAAAAAAGATTATTCATATAATAGCCAAAAAAAAAGGAAATAAAAGAAAAGGGAAAAAAAAAAAAGTCATATTTACATTAAGTTCACACTGTTTTGTGTTGAATGCTCAGTTAAAAATATTTGAACAAAAAAAGAAAAACTCTTTTTCATGCCTTAGGACAAATTAAAACACTCAAGGGAAAAATCCTGACACTGAAGGTTAACTGCAAAACAAAAAAGTTCAATTTCACCCAAAACTCACCTTACGTGGGACCGTCATGATGATTGGTTCACATTTCCTCTCATGCAACTTGTAAAACCTTCAAAGAAAAAAGGAAATAACATCATACAGAGAAAATGTGAAACATGAGATTGACACAAAAATGTATTCAATTCATTTTAACTTTTTCAACCATCCAAAATTTTCTTAGTGTTTGAAGACAATTAAAAAATATTAATTCAGCAGAAATGTATGAAAAAAGATGATAAAAATTGAAGCACAGATATCCTTTGATATGTTTATGATGAGAACTTCTAAATTTAAGCGGATTTCCAAAATTGAAACATAAGCAAGTGTTATGGTTTATATTTTTGAAACAAAAACTGTCTTATTTCACTCAACATGAGTCACATTAACCTGACAAGTCCAAAAAATGTTTAATTTCAAATAGTAACAGGACTCAACGTACAAGAAAGATGACTTTCTCTCTGAGACTTAAAGGAGTATCTGGTAGTGGAAACACTGATTCATTTTTCCCACCCACTTTGATGTTAAATGCTCTATATATTACCCTATTTTGCTATTATTAACAACAATATCCATTGTGATAAAAACTGCACTATGATATGGCACTATGCTGTTATAAACAACAGCCTGCCTTGTTTTATTTATTTATTAGCAATGTTTATTTGAGTTTGCATACAAAATGTTCTTTGTGTTAAAACAAGATTTTGTCATTAAATAGGCTTTTTTTTTTCTAAAATCTGTCTTTTCTTGTATTCAGATCGTCTTATATTCAAATCGATACGGTACTTGCGTAGTATTATTTGGAAAATGACCAGATTTCTGAGGCATTTTCTATCCTGTCTTTGTTAAAAAGTGAATGGATAGAGATACAGACACATCCTAAACCTCTCAAAAATCCTTTCTTTGATGTGAAGAACATTAAATGTAAAAACGTGCTCCTCTGATGAGTATTCGCTCCGTACCTTGCGATTTCACATTTGTTGACATCCAGTCCTCTCTTGGGCATGTACCCCATCCCTCTCTGCGGCTCCTTGGTGGAGAAGGTGTTGAGGTAGTGGACGAACGGGGCCTCATCAGTGATCTCAAAGTACCGGATGCTGCTGTCGCCCTGAGGACGCACCGTCACAGCTCGAGGTCAGTTTGTTAGTCCAGATTTCAGAGAAAGGAAACATAAACTTTCTGCAGAGCTGCTCACCTTCCCACACAGGTAGACCACGCTGGTGTCAGGGTCGTAGAAGGGAAGCAGGATGCCGTTGCTGGAGTCCATCTCCTGGACGCAGATCGGCTCATCCATGTTGTCCTGGATGAAACATGTTTACAAGGAAACTTTGAGATGTTTTCATCATGCATTTCTGCACAAAAGAACTAAATCAAAGGAAAAAAATGATGTGGAAATGTTGAGGTATTTCATGACTGTATCTTAACATCTGTCTCCCTCTGCTGGAGCTGAAGTGTAATAAAAATGCAAATTGAAGCTCCACATCACTAAAGAGAGCAGTTTAACTTCTGTCTGTATTTAAGGTGGAATGAAGTTCTGCTGACGTACAGTTTTCCACAGGGCTAGCTGGCGCTCACTCATACGGCTAAATCCAGTGGTGAAAATGTTTCCATCCGCTAAAAAGATCGCTCTCATTGGCCGAGCTCCCTCGTGGGCTTTGTCCTTCTCCTGAAAACAGAAACACACTTGTCAGACTTGGCAGACGTCTTTATAGGCTTCACTGTGACAGTTTTGTGATTGTAGGAAAGATTACTTCCTACCCAGAAGCATCTCTGTTTCAAATCCCCGCCTGATTCAACTCACCGCGACCACCTTCTTTTTACGTGGGTCGATGACGCGGACCTTTTTGTCCTTGCAGGCGGTGCACAGCAGGCTGCCGTTGCGGCTCCAGCTGACACTAAAGATAACATCGGGGTGCATGTCCTCCAGGTTGATCATGGCCTCTCCTGTGCCCACGTTCCAGATGACAATCTGGTTGTCACACCCTAAAAGGACACACAGTGTGAACACACACACACCTCTTCCAACGATTTGTATTTTTAACATTTGACGTCACAGCCGGTCAAGTTGAAAGCTGATTGGTCAGATTTGGATGTTTCAGGCCGCAGTTGCAGTTTACCTGCACTGAGGAGAACGTTGCGAGCAGTGGGATGCCATGACACGATACCCACTCTCTTCGAGTGACCCTCTAACACCACCACAGGCTCTGACAGCGGAGTCTCAAGACCGTTCTCAGGGATCTGCCAGACCTGGATCAGGAGAAGAGGAAACAGTTACTCATCATACATACAGGGTTCCTGCAAGTTTCAGCAAGTCAAATTTAAGACTCTTTAAGATCTTTTTAATGCCACGTTGAATGAAATTTAAGACCAAAAACACATAAATATGGTCGATGGTTTGGGGGGGTCCTGCTGCATTACAACCAAATCATGGTGTGTGTCATTCAGTGAGATTCATTCAAGTTTACTTTTTGTCTGTTTATTGGACATAAAGTGATCCCCAGTGCTCTCTGTTTCAATAAATGTATGTAAAAGTGCAAACAGTGAGGTCGTTCCTCGCAACATCTTCTTTACAAAAAGTCCTGAGAAAAAAATAAAATCAATAAAACATTAACAAATCCTGCCTTGACAAATTTAAGACCCTTGAGTAATTTATTTAAGGCCAGAATATAAAATTTTAATGAATTTAACACTTTTTACGGATTTGTGGGAACCCTGTACATAATAAACAATAATAACCTTGATCAAATATAAAAAGCAAGTATTCTGTCTTTGTTCTACCAGTTTGACAAACACCCCCAGGTTAGGAGAAACTGCACTCTGTCTCTTCTGTGTCCCGTTTTGAAGCTTGTGAAACTCTTTACATTGTTTACGCAAATGCATCATTGTACGTTTTTTCCTGGTGAACTCCGCTCTCACCATGACTGTGCAGTCCTCTGAGCCGCTCGCAATGACTTGATCATTATGGGGACACCAGTCGACGTCCAACACGGGGCCTGTGTGACCACAAACTGTAGGGTAAACCTTATCGATACGGCCAGTCTGTGAAAAAAAAGAGACAGAGACAGAAAGAGAGAGAGACAGAGACAGAGACAGAGAGCGGGGATATGTCAGTGGATATGGAAAGACTCTGCTGCCTAGCTCCAAAAAAGGTCATACACACTAATATTTCATTGAACCACTTTTAGCTATGATTACAGCAGGCATTCGCTGTGGCATTGTTTCGATAAGCTTCTGCAATGTCACAAGATTTATTTCCATCCAGTGTTGCAATAATTTTTCACCAAGCTCTTGCATTGATGATGGATGCATCACTTCACCTGCCTCTTATCTTACCCTGATGCGCCCATCACTCTTAAACAGGGTTAATCTGGACTCATCAGACCACATGACCTTCTTCCATTCCTCCAGAGTCCAATAATAATGCTCCCTAGCAAACTGAAGCCCAATTAGTGGTTTTCCCAAGGCTACACAGCTGTTCAATCCCAATCATTTGAGTTCCCTTTGCATTGTGCCTGTGGAAATGCTCTTACTTTCACTATTAAACATATGCCTGAGTTCTACTTTTGTTTTTCTTCAATATGATTTGGCCAAACGTTTAAGTGATCGCCAATTTTTTTCGACCACAAGCCACTTTTTGATAATGTGTTGGACAGTTCTTAACCCAACTTTTGTAGTTACTGTATTGACCTTTCATAAACAGACGGACATCTTTTCCCCAACCACAGTATGCGTCTGTCTTCATGATTGTTCAAAAAATGAGAAATTACCCATTTCATCTGCTGGGGTTAAATAACTTGTTGCCAGCTGAAAGATGTACCTATTTGTTTGGTTAAATCCAGAATGCGACTTTTTTTGGCCACGTCCAGTCTTTAACATGACGACATAATGACTTACTTTTCATGTTAAAACTTTTAAAAAATGACAGTGGTAGTGATCACTCTGTAAAACAAGCACCCACCCAGTTTAAGCAGCTTCTCCCGAGGCGTGACTCCACACAGCGAGTGTAAACCAGCTAACCCACTGGCCTAAAATAATGACACAGCAGCAGCCGTCCCCTCTGTGAGTATCATGTGTTCAATCGTCTGCCGTCTGCAGCAGGATACACGCTGGAGGCCTTTACTATCAGGCAGATTTGAGCATTGATTATCTTTGCTTAGTACTATAGATATGAGCCTCAGGGGCGGACAGGACGGGGTCAAAGCGGAGCAGCAGGGCACAGAGGCTCTGCTGACACAGAGGAGGACTATGGGATTGATTTGTAACACACTCTGGATGCTATAATTTGATACCAGCCTTGTGTCTCTTGGTATGCTTCCACCCTCGGTGTGCAGCTTTGGTCTTCAGTTGGCCGTGTCACAGTTATTTATTCCCAGCTTAGAGCCAAAGCTTCTGTGCAGGGAATATAAATCATGCTGCAAATGCTTATAAATGTCAGAGTGTTGAGGGAGCAGCTTTTTGACCTTGGTTCACCTCTTGTGTTGAAGTTGTTCAGTGTAGACCCACCAAAAGAAGTAAACATTTGGTAGCACAAAATCAGAACCAGCATTTTTACCAATATGATATACATTGAGACCTCTGATAGTTCCTGAAAATTAATGTCGACATGAGCATCCGTCAAATAAATTAAAGCAGAAGCGTGTCTGGTATCAGTCAATACTCTAGTCTTGGGATCTGAATCAATATTGAGATGGAAAATTAGGACTTTGAGCCAGATTTTTTTTTTGTATGTTAACATTTTTAGTATTTGGGCTCCATTCCAAAATGTACATTCTCAAACCAGTTAGAACCGAAAAATGTAGTTGAACCACTTAATTTTGTTCCATGTCACTAATAGGACTTTAAGTCAGTAGGTGTAATATTAACATTTTCTAATAGGCTGTTATTTATTACAAGAAACACTACATCTCCCAGGGTCTGTGCATTAACAGACGCTGACTTTAAGATAAATTTGCGACTGACCTGGAGTAAAGATCTCCTAATTTATTCACAGACCAGAGAAGGGTACAAATTCATTCCTACAAATAAACTACCTTATATTTTCTTTCTTCAACTTGCTTGTCTACATATGTTGGTATTTATTGTTAGAATTGGTGAAAGATTTCATTATTTTCTGCATCGTATCCCAGCCAACTTCAGCGGTCTCTCCAGTGTGACTGAAATTTCCTCTGCCATCACAACAGACATTTCAAGAACGAAAAAAAATGCTGGTATTAAATTTTCTATTCCTTGTAATGTTCCGTCCCAGCTCCAGATCATTACAAATTCAAAAGTTTCTTGTTTTATTTTTGTTCTGTGCAAAAAGTTTCTGGTGTCTGTTCAGTGAAAGCGTTGTGAAACCCTGAGAAAAATGGTGAACACCACTCACTTTCTGTAGAGGAAGGACGAGGAACGCTCCTCCCCCGCTGGCGTCTATGATGATGGCAACAAACTTGGGGTTGACGGCACAGAAGGAGCTGTCCCATGTGACCCTGGACACGCGGATATCATCGTAGCACTGGTCGTTCCTCACGGCCTGGCCGAACACATGGCGGAACTTGCTCTGTCGCACAACTCGCCGCAACATATCTGCACAGGGAAGAAAGAAAAGTGGATGAAAATGTCAAAGGTTAAAAACTGACACTCAAATTGTCATCGAGTAGGCGGAGGAAACCTAGGAGGCAGCTTGGTTTTTAAGAGTGACTTCTTTCATGGCGTAGGGTAAAGTTAGATATACATTGAAAATTTGGGGTGAAAATGTCACAGCAATTTACTGTGCTTGTAATTAATTTCACAGTATAATTCAAAACTACATCAAATTATGTTACAGTGCAGATATTTCTTCCTGCCACTAAACATACAGAATGCACAACAGCAAAGCCCTTTGTGCTAAATTAAAGAGTTGAAGCCCCATTTGAAAGTTTGAGTGCTCATTAATATTAATGCGACCTGTATCTACTTCTGCAAGTCACTGCAAACACGAAATCTGCAGCTGAGCAGTTTTTTCTTAAGAACAACAACAAAAAACTCATCTAGCAGCAGCTATTTCTTACTTTTTCTTATATTTTTTAATCTATTTTTACAGATAATGGTCTGTTTGGAACTTACAATAACGACACACGGAGCTTCAGGATGAAGTCAAACGTATACATTCATGAAAATAACTGCAGTACCGTTTTATTTTTAGCAAACATCTCCTGCGAGCACACCACAGATGGCTTGTTGCTGCTCAGAGACTCTGGAAATGATCTTTAAAGGTTGATCCGCATTTAATGATCACCTTGTGGCTCAGTGCCCCCTCAAGCTTTTTCCCCTCTTCCTGTTTCTTTCTTAACTGTTTCCAGAAACCATTAGACTGTCTTTTACAGCAGACTCTTTTAGTAGCATTGGCAATTTGACAAGTTTGGCAACAGTGGAATCTGATTTGAGGTCAAAAAAAGCCACCTTCCTGAAGCTGGAGCATTTGGTTTGTACCTGTGGGGAGTTTTCCATCCTTTGAGAGACAGGATTTGTTCTTTAATTTGGATTCAAGTCAAGTGTGTCAGCTCAGTAAGTTTGAAGTAAACAAGGATTTTCTACAGACTTCTAAAAACAGATATGTTCATACCATATTCAACAATGTTTTCTCTTTTTTGTACATTATAAAGGTAAATCATGGTCGTTATGATCCAAAACATAAACATGGTTCCCCTGAAATTATATTCCTGTTGATTTTAGAGCATTATAAAGGTATAATCTGCAAAAATAATCTGATTACGACAATATAAAATGAGGCTTTAAACCTGCTACATGTCAATCATTCACCCACACAGGTGTTCTCAGTGAGTGTCCTCATAATACCTTGTATTTACGTGGGTGGATACAGGCTGTGATTGACATCATGGATGTTATACAGCACAGGTGTCATCTGAAAAATGTCTCATTTCAAGTTATTTGAAAACAAAAATGACACCTTGATTGCTCGATACAAAAAATGCCAATGGGTTAAAAAAAAGTTACTTGTATTAAGGTGTTTAAATTTCAAGAAACTTGAAGAGCTAACTTTTCTTATGCAATTGACAGATATTTTTTACTAGTTTCAAGCAATCCAGACATCATTTTTAACTTTAAATAACTCAAAAATCGGAAAAACAAAAATGTTGTCTCGTTCTTTTTCAGGCTGGACAACATCAACGTTCAAAAACAAACTTGGGCTGTTTTTCCCCCCTCGTGTTTCCTTCAGGTTTTAATTAGTTGGAGCTGATTTTTGTTTTCTTGAACCCTTGGTGTCCCAGATACCAGTGCATGTTAAACTTAGGGTCCCGACTCAAAAAGGTTGAGAATGGCTGTTATAGACTGTGAGGAATGACTGTTAGTTTTTCCGTGGTTACAGTTGATTTACAAAGCTGTAAAGAACTGTAAATGGTGATCATGTTGCTGTGAAGCTGTATAATAGTTTAACAGTCCTGGACTAAGGTTCACATCAGTACAGCGTGTTCCCTCAGTCTATACCAGTGCTCCATTCAAGAGCAGCTCCCCTTATTCAAATTATGCATTTGATAAAATGAGCTGCTTCAGCCCCTGAAGGGTTAGGATAGTTGATGTCATGCATTATGACCTGCTCTCCTCTGCTTGCTCATGCTGTGCCGAGCATCATTATTGTGGCCTCTCAGTGTCAGGCCGCCATCAACAGTTTCACAATGTGATACTAAGAGTGAGAAGAATATGATGACTCCTCTGGTTTTTAGAGTGTTAGTTGTGGGATTACATGCGCCTCGAGCCCTTATTTATTAGTTAAATGGTTGCGCGGACAACTCCCCTAAATGGGTGTGTACATCAACCTCAGAAATGTTGCTCCCATCACTATTAATTTCAACCTACCGGCACATTTCTTTCTCTGAGCTCCAACTGTTATCAGAGGGAGTGGAGCAGCAACTGCACCGCGCTAACGTTGAACAATGGTTGGAGGCTAACGGTAGCTTCCATCATGTCTCCTCCTCCACTGTAAAACAACACGCTAGCTACAAACCATCATATTAAAATGATATATAAGATAATTTAGTTTTAATTCAACCATCTTACATGTTTACAGATTTGTTTATTTTTTAACAGAACAACGTAACGGTTTTGTGTGAGGTAGCTTAGCTAGCCTAGCAGCGGCAGCTAACTTTACGTTGCCGTTACTGAAACGCGAGAGCAGAACGGCAAATACGAATTTGGTGTGAAGCGTTACACCCGTTACACTCTCATTTAGAGGCGACAGAAGTTTTAATTCGACTCGTCGCTAGAGGTGTGCTTTGCTTCGTTACGGGTGGTGGTGATAAAAGTACACCCGTGTTCCGCCGCACTGCCCCGGCAACTCTGCAGCTGTGCCGCGGCTGGAAACGTCGCGGCAGCCGCTGACACATATCTCACACAAGGAGGAGGCAACCGAAGGGGAGTGTCTATCGTTAACATTTACGCAAAAATACAACACAAGCAGCCGAAACAGTGATACCATTTCCCCACTGTGAGATGTCCATGCGTCTAAAAAGGCGTTTATTGTGTACAAATGCTCTGCTGACATTTTACTGTGCTTTGCGTCCCTTCCCTCACCCAGCAGACTGGCCTAGCTGCTAACCGTTAGCTGCGGTGGACCGCCGCCAGCTGACGCAAGTGCGGATATTTCCACCCAAGCTTTTTGGCTGCTTCCATTCCCAAACCCATCCAGCGTGCTACATGGATGCTGCACAGCCCCGACGGACGGATCACATGCAAAATGCACAATGCAAACATACTCTTAATGCTTTCTTACCTCCTAAATCTATGCAAGATTTTCGTGAGCACGGGGGTAATCAATCACAACACATGAATCTGGTAGTTTAGGCGCGCCCTTATCCTGCAGGACGTTGCTCTAGTATCCCTTGTCTCCTCAAAAACGCTCGCTCTTATTCCCACTTCTGACAGCAAATGTGTGGCAGGGAAGCAGTGTTTATAAATCTAGTGGTATTTCAGGATGCCAGATGATGAATAAAGCATCTCCTGTGTGCCTCTCACCTGCGGGAGACTAGCTTTCGTCTACTCTCATCGTTATTAAATTCAATAGAATACTGTGACGACCGGCTGCGGCACATGCGCAAATGGAAAGTCAGATTTCATTTCCCAGGGCTGTGAATGGGGATGGGTCTGCAGGAAAACTGTGATTCTTGCAACATCCGTCTCTTGTCTTTGAGACTAGATCTGCTGATTCATTTAGTTTCGTTCAGTCAGGCAAAAATGTGGATTTTTATCGCTTTGAGCATCCTTTGTATCACAGTTGCTCCCCTCCCCCTCTGTCCCATCCGATTCCACCCCACCCCAGCCTGGGCTATCCAAACACAATACAAGCCCCCCTCGAAGTCTGGGTGCACCCTTACTTCTATTTTGCATGGTAAGCAAACGTGCAGTCTTGAATAACGTGCTTGAAAGTAATACTTGAGTAAAAGTAGAAATATCTTACCAGCAAATGACGTTGGTAGAAGTTAAAATCACCTTTTTGATTATTACTTGAGTAAAAGTCTTTAGGTACTATCACTCATGGTTAGTGGTTGGGTGAAGTCATTTATTGAAAAAAAGTTCACTCTTCTTAAATCATAACGACAACAGAAACTTCAAAAATGACCCTGTTAAGAAGTTTACACAACTCTGGTGGTTTTGTCCTGATAAATGCACAAAAGTGAACACAAATGTGTTTGAATGTCTACTTAAGGTAACCATCCTCCTCTGTGATCTGTTTGCTTATAATCAGTGTGTGTGTATAAAAAAAATGACCAGGGTCATTTTTGAAGTTTCTGTTGTCATTATGATTTAAAAAGAGTAAAAAAAAGTTGTTTGTTTGTAAATGTCTTCACCCAACCTCTAACCATGGGTGACAGAAAGGTTTTTTGTGTTATTATTCATATTTTCCGAGAAAAGGCCAAAACCAGAAAATTCTCCTGGAGGGGGTGTAAACTTTTAGGCACAGCTGTGAGTATTTTTTCTTTCAAAAATGAGCACTTAAAGTTTCTGATTACAGCATTTTGATTTTGATTTTGCAAATCATCTTCTACCATCTCTCTGTCTCTCTCAATGTCTTTAAGTGTTATATGGACAAATGTAATGTGGTTTCTTTCAACTGACATGAAGTTTTTAACTGGTTTTCAAAATTGTGAAAGGTGACTCAATCTTCTACCAAAGTCATTTTCTGCTAAGACACTCAAAGCTCTCGCAGGAGAGTCACCAACCTAAATTTCTCCAGATTTAATCTTGAGGTAACGAGTTACAAGAAGGGCTGTATGGATGTAACTGTTGATAAATACATTACCTTGTTGTGTTGTATCTGGTAAAAAGTTATCACGAACGAAGAGAAAACAAATACATCACAACGGTTTGCGTGAGTCCTCGGGCCTCAGTCATGAGAACTGTGTGATTTTCAAAAAGCTGTAAAAACTGTTGTGATCATTTATTATTGAATACTGAAAATAGTTTGATGAAAAATTTCAGCTGTTGATCAAGTTTCTGTTTTTCCCCCCAAGGGTTTTCAACCACATCATGTGGCTTTTCAGCAATGTCAAGAACCTGCTTCTGTATTAAGTTCATGAGCCAACACAGATGAAAGTGTTAATGATGAAATCAGCAGCTGGTGAGCGTGCTTGTCAACAGATCTTCTTCTGCAACAACTGGGAACCAGGACCATGTGACAGGGCTGGAAGCTCCAGAAAAGTAAAGTAAGTAACCCCTTAGTTATGCAACATACATTTTGAGATTCTTACTTACAAATTTCAACATTACTAATTACATTTCTGTTTGAGAAATCATTGAATATAATTTGTTTGTCAAGTGAAACAGAGAGTTTCTTCAACCACAAAGTTTGATTCATGGTTCAAAATATGTAGATGTTCCAAGCTACTTAAATCCAAGTTAATTTAAGGGAGGTTAAACTTATCCACCTTACTCGAGTGTAATGTAAATGCCACTGAATCCCAGTTCAGACCATGTGAGAGGCTCTTTGACCTCTCTTTGTTTGTTACTGCTCAGATCATGGAGGAAGAGCATGATACTTGATCAAATTAGAGTTAAGTGTTTTAATGTTATGTAAGAACACTTGAACCAGTCGTGGGAACCCCGGGATGAATCAGCTGTTTTTAATAAAGCAGTGTTTTATTTGTGTTTCTTTTAGATAACTTTTTTTGCTTAACTGGTTCTATCAGAACTTCATGGTTTTCAAGACATAATGTAACTTATACATGCAAAATAAACAGTTGGACTACATAATTTTGTTCCTACTTTTACCTTCAAGATCACAAAGTTAGTTTCTGATAGCTTTCATGTATTTAGCAAAAAAAATTGTAGTTCTTCAGGGAAACTCCCTTTCTTTATCATTTTTAAGTTTTGAGATCAGAAGAAAACTGTGAAATGGAAAAAAAGAGTCTACAAAGAATACTTTTCAGGAACAGTTTGTTTTGTGCAGTTTGGAAAGTACCTTCTTATCTCAATACATCACGTGTGCTTTCTGGTGCTGTGAGAGTTTTCATTCGCTTTTGGAAAAACAGAGAACTGAACATTTAAACAACTCTTACCTTTCTTTGGAGCCTCTGCGGTTTCTGGTGGTGGTCTCTCTCTGGATTTCTTCGGGACATCAAAAGTGTTCTTCATCTGGGAAACTTTCACACTCGTGCTCTGCTCTGACACTCGAACTTGAGCTTTGGGTCCTTCAGGTTTGGCCTGGCCGTGACGTCTCTGCATTTGATTTGTCTCTTTGATCATTTCTGAGACAGGCTTGTATGACAACAACTCATTTCCTGCATCCCGAATGCGGTTGTCATCACTTATGTCTTTATAGTTACTGTTGGTAGAGTGGATGTCATTGACTCTGTCAGAAATGGGCTCATGGTAACTTTCTGTTGTCCCCAAACAAAAAGATTTTGGTCTCCTGACTTCATTGTCTGGTGTGACCTCGTGTACATATGAAATCTCTGTGGGTAGAAATGGATGTCGGGGCTTCATTGCAGCAGCAGGTGTTGAGTTTTTGAACCTGGATTGTCTCTCCAGGAATACTCTCCTCTGCAACATGTCGAGGTCTTGCACGTCTTCCTCTGGAGACAGATTTGCCATACGTGAACAGAAGTCAAAGTCGATCATATCCCCAAACTGATCATCCATGTGTCCAAGTGAAGGTTCCCATTGGCTGAGGTCGACTGAAAGGCGTCGTATGTTTGATGGTATTGTGTACGTGCCTCTTTCATCCCACAGCAGACACATATCCTGACTCACTGGAGCATTATTTGGAAGGATCTTGTTGAAATCAATGGTGTGTCTCCTCCTGGCTCGCTCCTCAGAACGCAGGTGATCCTTGCCTCGTCTTTGCACATCAGTTGACATCAACTGTGCCGTTTTGAGCTTTATGAATGGGTTTTTGGGTTTTTTAGGGACAGGCGGAGGTGGACCTTTCCCTTTTGGCTTCTCTTTTGGCGCAGACTCGTCTACACATGAGACTGCATCGGCCTCTGGAGCCACCTTGGAATTCTCCATTCTTGGATTAGATTGTTCGTCTGCTGATTCGTCTTTTTTGGGAAACAGATGCGTTCCAGGTGGAGGAGTGACGATGGCAGAGAAACAGACAAGCTCGCTCTCCTTCTTTAAGCAGGCGATCTGAGTCCTTGGATGGATGTCATGACTTTGTTCCAGTATAAATGAGACATCATCTTGCAGAAGTGGTATATCAAAGCTGGGGACCTTTGGGAGGTGAGAGTTGGTGGATTTTTTGGACCCTTGGTTGTCGTCTTTCTTGGTACACGAACTGGAAATACCCTCTTTGGCCCGTCTGGAAACTACTCCAGCAAACCTGCTCTGTTGGGATGGACCAGCTTCTACTTGTTTTCCTGATTTCCTTAAAGAAGAATCCACTTTTTCCGAGCTTGTTTCCAAACCACCGCTGTGCTTCTTTACCGAGGAGCTGTCGAGTTCCCTCTCTGCTTTTTCTCCACCAGTTGCTTCAGTGCGGGCAGCTCCAACATGACTGACTCCTTTTAGCCGACACCTGCTGCCTGTCACTTCAGCCAAATGTTGACCCCTTTCCCTCTGAAAACCGTCTGAGGCTGAGCTCTTGCCATGTGCCTCTGCACCGTCAGTCGTGACTGAAAGTGTGTCAGATTTTCTCCTTCGTTTCTTCTCAGCGTCCTTTTCTTGGGGGGCACACCTGGATGGTGGTGGGAGATTATCTTCAGTGGTTGTTTTGATAGATGTCTGAGAATCTTCTGGTTTCATCCTGTTGCCAGAAGTCGTACTATTTTCACCATCAGAAGACGTCCAAGATTCATCCCTCTCTAGTACCACAAAGTCCTCCTCAAGAACGGGATCACACGAGGCTGTTAGACTCCTTGTTTGAGAATTGGCACGATCAAGTTTGGATTTCCTCTCATTGTCCTGCTCCTCCATAGCTGCAGTCCCAGTTGAGACCACGGCTTTTCTTGCAAACTCTTGCTTTTTGTTTGAAGCTTCTCTGGTCTCCTTTGGGCATGGGACACTTTTTGACTTCTCCGAACTTGGATTGACACTCTTGCTCTCCCTGTCTCCACCCACCCTCTCTGGCCTGGTGTTTGGAGGGTGCTCCTGCTGACCTCGAGGGCTGATTGGCTGCCCAGTTTGGGGGTCTGTACGTGCAGTGGTGACTGTAAGCCCCCCTGCTTGCCCTGAGGCCATGCTGCTGATACTGATCCCACTAATCTCACCAATACTCCCAGGGGTCGCAAAACTGCCATCATCCTGACCTCTGCTCTCAATTTGTTCTCCTGTCTCCAACGTTTCTGTCTCCCCAGTTTGCGCCGACCAATCTGAATTTTCAAGAGACTCTTCATCTTTTTCTGAAAGCTTCTCCAGCTTCTGGCCCATGTTTGTTGTTCCGTCTTAGAAGAGAGCAGACAAAGAGACAGATGTCAAGATGCAGCAACTTAATAAAGGAGTCAAAACAACCACAGCCAACCAATGAAACCACACAACTTGCATTGCTGTCTAATTTTAACCCTCCAGAATCGTTCTCTATTTTTGTATATTCTTCTATACCGCTCACACTTGTTCACCCAGAAGGCCTCTCCATCTATCGCTCCCTATTCTATTTGGAAAGGAATGCTATGGTGGCTATAATTAAAGCAGGTTTGACTGCTGCCAGTGAGTCAGGGGGCCAAAAAAGAAACAAGACAAGTGAGATAAGAGGTCAGCCAGGTCTGGTTCCAAGGTTGAATCGAACCTTCAGAGAAAATGTGACGTAAATGCTGCCACTTCAAGAGCAGCCAACTGTTATAAAAAGTATGTTTTACTGAGCGTAATTTCTTGAACTCATGAAGCAATCAATCAGAGTGGAGCCTTGTTTTGCTCAAACTACGGGTCTAATTACTAATTCTATAAACTCCACTCATTTATAGTATGAGACAACGTGCCCTGTCAATTACTGCTTCAGAGACAAGGCGTGTTTGTGCCGTGTTTACTTCAAACTGACTGTTTATGGTTGTTTTGGTAACAGGGAGCACAGAAAGGTCACGTGGAATATTTGATTCGAGTCACAAGTGCCTTGACTTCTGAACTGGATTGTCTGTCGGGGGGTTGACGATAGCAGAGTTTAACCCCTGACGTGATGGATGGCTGAGAAGAGATTAATGCAGGGGGAAAACAGCTCAACAGACTTTAAAGTGGCATGAGGGATATGAGTATTTTTAGTATCAAACAAACAAACAAGTGCCCAAGAATTGTCACGCCAAAATGGTTTTCCAGATAACACCGAAGTTACGTTTGATTAAATTATGCTAAAGTTTAAGCTAATATGTTGTGAGAGTTTCAGCTTAGAGGTGAGTGAAGAAAAGGAGCGCGGACCCGTCCTCTTCAACCTGCATCTACAATCATGTGCTCTGCTGCGAAGGCTATTTCAAGCCTGAGGGGTGTTGAGTGACACTTCAATTCTCCATGACGGCTACTGTAGTCAGCAAAAGTTGAAAGAATTGGTGAACTAAAAGTGGAGGAACTACATAACTGAGAGTACGATAATGTAAACAGTTGAACAGTGAACATAGAGTAGTGACCTGAAGTGTATTAAGGAATGATTGACTAACAATAAGAAAAAAGAGTATTGAAAACTCAATAATCAAGCAAAAGGACACGTTCACAAATACTCTAAGTTTCTTGAAATACAGCTTAAGTGACTGAAAGATCTCAAGGAGTTAGGAACTGAAATACCAATAATTAAAAGTTTGCTTAAAGTTGTTGTGATAGAAAAAAAATTGGAAGGAGTTCGAATTGTTGGCAAGAAAAGCAGCATCTTAAAGGACTGATTAGCCAACAAGCTTAAGTAGTTAGCTTTAAGTAGTTAACACTTTTCAGTTACAGAACAGTTTAAAAAGCACAAAATCTACAGTGGTAATCAAATGAATGAGTACGCAAACAGATAACTAGCTTCAGTAGTTCAATAAAATCTTTTATTGGTTGAATGTCTTTCAGTATTGGAATATTTCAAATAGCTGTAAAAATGAAGCATAAACAAATGTACCTGAAAATGTAGTATTTTAAAGGCTATATGAGCTAACTACTTTAAGATATCTGGCTTGCAGGCTTTAGACACCATCTTTAAGTAGCAACACTTTAATAGCTCTGAATTTGAAGTATAAGCTAACAGTCAAGTCTACGGGTCTAATTACTAATTCTATAAACTCCACTCAAAGGAGTTTTTTCAGGTCTAAAAGTGGATGTTGGAAGCAATCTGAACATTTAAAGAAGCAATGAAACAAACATAATGATCAAATGGACAGATGTGCTGCATTGGTGGTTGGCATGCTAACGTAGTGAGACAGATAAGCTCAATACTTCAAGCTAATGAGATAGTTAGCTTAAAATAGTTTAAAGGTTTCTTTAGTTCAAATAACATTGAGTCCGTAACGGTTATCAAGCCAACATCCAAACAGTTTTGTAAGCAGTTGAATAAAATCTTCATTTATAGTCCTGTAATTTCAAGCAGCAATAAAACTTAAGTGATAAAATAGAGAGACAGCTATGCAAGAAGAATAGTTTGCAAACAGTGGTTGAAATAATTTTTAAGTCTTTAAAATAATCCAAACTGTTAGCATCTAAAGAATAAAGTCTTTCATGATTTGTTTGCAAAATGCGCAGAAACAGTAAATCTTGAGTTAATAGAAACTGTAGCAGTATATTAGATCCTAAATGTTAGCCAAAAGTTGTAAGAGGTAAACTGAAAAATGTAAATAATATAAGTGGATGAATGTTTACAGGTAAGAAACCAATGTCACCCAAACTTTATGGCTACATAAGTTTGGCATCATAAACTTCAGTTCATCATGTTTTCTTAAAAACAGTAAATACGAAAAACTTTTACTTTTAACCTGAACTGAGTTATAAAGTATTCAAAGTTTTCTTGTTTCCTCTATCTTTCTTGGAGTTTTTGCAGGCTCAGAACAAATTTTGTAACACTTTTCATTAAGGTAGTGTTTGTCAAGTTGAGAAAATTTTTCTTTTATTTCAATTGAATAAATCCAATAATTTGAAGCGTTATTTCATGATGGATGTGCTGTTACAGAGGTGAGATGTATCCGTGAGAGTGGATGTGAAACTAACTTCATTCTTTCCCTCACTTACTTCCAATCTTGTGCTTCTCATGCTTCCAGTACTGAGCACACAGTTTATACAAAACTTGTGACATGATTACATAACTATCAACCCAGCCTTTTAAATAAGTCGTTCTTTTTCTTTAACATCTGTATGTGTGTGATGTAGTCGATTTGACAGAAGTTATCAGACATCGACTATTTTGAATGCAAAATTTTCATAGCGTGATACTGGAGTTGATGTCATAAAAACTGCAGATAAACACAGTGTACCAGCTCATAGTAAGCCTGACTTAATTCACTTTATGTGCACAGACATCACAGGCATCCAACTTTGGGGTATTTTATTCTAACTCCAACATTTAAGCTCATTTGTAAACTTTTTGATGTAAATTCTGAAATCTTCTCTAAATTTCTTTGCTCTAACTCCCTGAACCTAACACTCATGAAATCACAATATACAAGTACTTACTGTTATGGTGACCTGATGCTCCTCTCTGTCCGTCTGTCCTGTCAGAGTCCAGTCTTTCTGGGAGATCTTCTCCTCAGTCAGTCACCTGGCACATTATGTCAGACTGGCTTCATTTGACTAATTCAATAAGTGTGCACTCTGGGCTGTCTGTTACACCGAGAGAGCGAGTGAAGGCCGGACACAGATGGACTATTCATACCAAATGATCAAAGATAAAGGCAAAACAATATGAGCTCAAGGGAATTTCTCCACCTACTTCTGAAAGACAGTTGTGCTCATAAGTTTACATACGCTGGCAGAATTGATCATTTCTTGACCAATGTGGTCTGGCTGTTTCAACATGCACAATAAGGAGGCATGTGAAGAAAAATGGGCTGCATGGTTGAGTTGCCATTTGTACATGAAGTATCCCACTTACAATACGTGAAAAAGCACAGAGAAAAGCCTCAACAGTTCTGAAACAAAGTCATTTGGAGTGATGAGACCAAAATTGAACTTTTTGGCCACAACCATAAACGGCAGTCAGCAAGGCCTATGATGAAAGTTACACCATTCCTACTGTGAAACACTGAGGTGGATCACTGATGTTTTGAGGATTTTTGAGCTACAAAGGCTCAGTAAATTTGGTTGAAATTGATGGCGAGATGACGGCAGCATGTTATCAGAAAATATTGAAGGAAAATCTGCACTCATCAGCCCAGAAGCTGCACATGGGACTAACTTGGACGTTCCGACATCACAATGATCCAAAACACAAGGCCAAGTCAACCTGCCATGAGCTGCAGCAGAATAAAGTGAAGGTTCTGGAGTGGCCATCTCAGTCTCCTAACCGCAACATCATTGAGCCACTCTGGGGAGATCCCAAACATTCAGTTTATGTAAAACAGCCTGTATTGACAAGAAATGGAGGCTTTTTGCCAAAGAGAATAGTCAGTTTTACCATCTGAGAAAATTAAGGCCCTCATCCACAATGACCACAAAAGAATTCAAGCTGTCATTGATCGTTAAAGGGGCAATACAACGTATTAAAAACTTGGGTATATAAACTTTTGATCAGGGTCATTTTGGAAGTTTCTGTTGCCATTATGATTTACAAAGAGTAAACACAGTTGTTTGTTCATATATGGCTTCACTCAACCACTAACCACGAATGAAAGAAATGTTTTTTTTGTTATCATTCATGATCTCTGAAAAAACACCAAGAAATCATAAATTCTTCCAGAGCATGTAAACTTATGAGCACATCTGTATATTAAGTGATAAAACAAGGGATTTCAATGCAGAGAAAATGGTTTATTTCCATGATAAACATTAGACTGGACATCATTTTTAACAAAATGTAAAAAAAAAAAAAAGTAAAAAAAAGTGCATCACATATGAACATTGGCAATGTACAGTACAGTACTCAAAAGGTAACAAAAAACAAACAAGAAAAACTCCCAATTAGATACTTTATGTCCAACATTTCCCACTCATCTCTGCCTCACATGCTTTGGGGCAGACTTGTGCTCTTAAATACACTCTTTAAATGCCTGATTCCCCCTTTAAACTGCAGTATGTTTACAAAGTCTCAAATAGGATTGTCAGTTTGATGCCGGCTGTCTGGGTTTGACGCAATGAAAACAATTAGGTCGCCGAATACAGCCGAGATCACCGTTTTTCACTGTGGTACAAGCACAAGAGCTGAGTCATGGGTCGTCAGTGCTTTCATGATCACATCTGCAAGCTTACATACTGGATAGCAAATTGTAGAGAAAAACTATGTACAGGTTTGTTAATTTTGAAGACTTAGTGTTTTAATGTTGATGATAGTTTTCATTCCAGCAGGACAGGTTCTTCAGCCAGCTATTGAACCAAAACTGTGTACCACAATACCAAACAAATACTGTATTAGTATCAGAGGCTATTGATAAATGGAAGTCCATCAAGTATGCATCTATCGAGGTGAGGACGCTGCTGTGCATGAGCTTGCTTGTGTTTGCATACATCACAATATGTGCTGAGTTATACATTGCGGGGAGCATGGTTATTGTTATTTTTATTATTTCTATTATTAAAGAGGGAGTGAAGGGTTAAATGTACAAAAAAGCCAGACCATCAACACACTCACAGTAACTTGTTGAAGCCTGTGATGCTTTATGATGGAGCTAAGGCTAAGGTTAAGGCACTTAAAGACAAAAACAAGCTCAAAACGTGAAGTAAACAACTGAACATAGTGCTGCGGTCTGGGAGCTTAAAACAGAGGTTCGAGTGCTTTGATGTCAGCTTTCAGGCTCACGTATCGGATAAACAAAGGTTAAACAACTGGCCTCAGTCAGAATCATTTCATTTATATGATATGATGATAAAGAATGTTGATAATTTAAAAGTATGCTTGTTAGCAAGTTAGCTTTTGTTAGCATACAGACGAAAGGTCTAGGAGGTCGCAGAAACTACTTCTTGAAAATTTTGAAGCCTCGACACCAGTGGTTCCCAACCTTTTCCAACTCAGGGCCCACTTTTAAGTCTCAAAAATGTTTGTGGTCCACCTCCAACCCAATTAGTATAAAATGGGTATAAAATGCCAATTAGAACAACAACCCGTAACACTTTTGTTACATTTTTGACAAGTTATTATGTTTTTTACTTCATAAATTTTTATTACATATTGGCTCGTTGTTAAGTTTAAGTTGGGTCATGTCACCTATTGGCCACTAACATGCCTTCTTAGTGGACATTTTTCATATACTAACATATTCACATTTTTAATTTCCTAACTGAGTTCGTAACTGAGTTTTAACACTTAAAACATTTTCCTGTATATGTGTATCTTGTTTATTTATTTGTATCTTGTATCTTTATGGAAATGATCTGGTGGCCCACTTGCAGTACCCTCACGGCCCACCAGGGGGCCGCGACCCACAGGTTGGGAATCACTGCTCTACACCAAATGCAGATGTAATATTCAGACTGCACTGAGATCAGCTCTGAGCAGCTGCACTGCAAAAACTGAAATCTAAGCCAGTATTTTTGTCTTATTTTTAGTCAAAAGTACTTTTTTGGTCTTGATATGGGCCGCACCCAACGGACGAGTCCAGAGGCATGTCTTATTTCAAGATATTTAAGGTGTCTGATGCTTGTAATGAGCATAAAAAATCTGCCAATGGAGTAAGAAAATTATGCTGATCAAGTTTCTTGAAATAAGAATAATCTAATACAATGAACATTTTTCTCACCTCATTGGCAGATAATTTTTTCCTAATTACAAGCAATTCAGACCTCATTTTGTCTCTAAATGGCATAAAACAGGACAAATATCTGGACTAGTCTGGTAAATACATCTTATGTCAAGACTAAAAAGGCATTTTCTACCAAAAAAGAAAAAGAGCACCACATTAGATTTCATTTTTTGTTGTGTGTTTCCTCTTTTCCAGTCTGCTAAGGTAAGCGAATGCATCAGATCCTACCTCCTTCTTCACTACTAAGCTAACGCACATTTTACAAGATTTTAAACCCTTGAAATAGTCTCTAAGAAAGCTGCTATTTTGGGACATTTCTTAATTCTGAAGCTACAAAGCCTATCACAGTTTGAAAATATTATATTTCCAACAGCTGTTAGTGCCGCGGCTAAACATTTCTCAAACCACCACATGAGTAAAATCTATCTACTGGAGCAAACCTGCAGCTCCCTGAAAAACCAGCTAATACAAGAGAAGATACAGAGGATGCATCATTGAGTTTGAGGAGTCTACAGTTCTTGCAAAAGAAAAAAAAAAGCTTGAATAATATCCACAATATTCCCAAAGTCCAGGAGGATTAAATAGTTTGCATTCATTCTTTTCACAATTTTCTTTTTTATGTGAAGCAGTCACATCTTTCACCACAATATATATATCAACATGTGCTTTTCCTGCATCGTTCAGTACCATCCAGCACACCCAGCGTGCCAAAAACAGTAACAACACAACATCAAGCGAACACAAAAACACCCTGTGGCACAGCAACTTTGGAACCGGTGGCACAAATTTAACAAAAAAAAATGCAAGTAAACAAAAAAAAAGTCAAGTAAATATAGTGCTCAAAATAATTTTTCATACAGTAAATATAAATATCTAATTTGGTAACCTGAAAGTCTGAATAAGAAGAACTGGAGCTTTAATTTATTCTTTTTTTTCACAACTATACTTAAGGATCGACCCTCCACTACAAGCAAAATACCCATTACAGTTGCTTCCTTTCTGAAGTTTCTGCTGTATTTTTTCTTATTATCAATCATAACTGAAATATGTATGTGCATTATGTGAGTGGTTACCACAGTTGTGCTCAAGTGCATAATTTATAAATGTATGTATATGTGTGTCTTAAGAGGGATCATAGCTGGCTATTTTCCAGAGTCAGATCAGAAAGTTAGCTGATAGTGAGCCAGAAGCAGAAGAAAATATTAAAGTGTGTGAGATATATTGAAGAAACTATGTTCAGGTGACTAACTGAGCTTGGCAACAGGATATGGCTTTGTTATATCAGGCGTGTTGTGACCAAAGAGAGAAAATGGAGCTTAAATCAAAGAGGGGGGATTTTATTTTTTTTTAGGCTTTACACTGCAAAAACTGAAATCTAAGTAAGTCATTATGTTTTATTTGTAGTGAAAATTTATGTGAAAAATTTATGTAGTGAAAAAGAAATATTATTCTTGGTATGAGCCACATACAGCTGACGAGAACAGAAAAATGTCTCATTTCAAGTTATTCAATGACAAAAATGAGGGTTGAATTGCTCGTCACAAGTCAAAAAAAATCTGCCAATGGGGTAAGAAAAAAAGAGAATTTTTTTCAAGAAAATTTCTGATCCATTCGCAGATTTTTTTTGACTTGAGAAAAACAATTCAGACCTCATTTTTGTCTTTGAATAGCTAGAAATGTGACATTTTTCTGGACTTGGCAGTTGAATTTGTCTCATATCAAGAATAATAAGACAATAAGTTGCTGAGATGTCATTCTCTCCCATACCTCTGAAGTAGCTTTACGAAATTCAAAACTCAAAAAAACATCATTCAGTCTCATTTTAGCTGCTGTCTCTTTAAGGCTCCCTACTCCAAAAACCCCCTTCCCTCTGATTGGCTAACTCTCTGGAAGCTGTAGGCAAATAAATATATCATGAAATGGGAAGAATATCTTGTTTCGAAGAGTTTACAAGCAGTTTGGGGATTTCTTCAAGTTGTCATCATTTGATATTTGCACACGCTTTCATATGAACACCCAGCATGTATACATTTGTGAAAGCAGAATACCCCCTCTTTAATGTATTTTAAGAGTATCCCTTCACTTATCTTTCTATTGTTTTATATAATGAATGATTGCACTTTTTTGATACTTGATTCCCAAAAGTTTTCCACTACAGGACAGCTTTGATGTTTTCAATCCAAGCATGTTGAGGATATGTTATGTAACACTGTAAGTCATGCGTGTTCTCAAGTGAGCGCTGGAACTACATGATTACATGAACTTTAATGGAAGAGGTCAGGTGAACTCTGAGTAGAGACAACAAAACATTCTTTGACCGAAACAGTCTGAGATGCTCGTGGTCCGAGGTACGGCGCTTTACAAAGAGGCATCAAAAAGGCTCACGGAGGCTCGAAAAAAAAACAGAACGATGCTTTCCACGTGAAATGCCCAAAAGCAACTGCAGCAAAGGTATAATCAGTAACAGAGAGGATTCAGTTATCAGGTGACATGAGGAAATACTGCAAACATTCACTGAGCTCCTTCAGGAATACTGTTGAAGAGTTGGATTGGAAAACAAACAGTACACGAAGAGAAGCGTGTAACTTCAGCTTTTTTCACGACTTAGAAAACACCACTGCTCTTACTTCTCGTCTTTTGGGGGTTAAATGGATGAACACCTTCACAGGGCTGTTAGGGAGAGTGATGATCCTTCATGTGGAGGACACAGGAGAGTCTTCAGTCCGTACCTGCAGGGTCAGAAAAACCAGCCTCCTCTCTTCTGGGGAATGACAGGACGCTCTGTGTGAATGCAGAGAAGGCTGTTGCAGCTTATAACAGTGCAGCTATGACAGCACAGGTCAAGGCAGAGCTTTATTTCTGGTTCAGCACCTCAGCAGCAGTCATCTAAAAGCCACCATGGTTCAGTTTTTGGAGGCAGAGTCAAACCTTCTCCATCTAAACTCAGGATGCGTTTTAAAGCAGAGGCTCTACTAGAGCTGCCCCTCCATGGACAAATCTGGAAGCTTCTCCAGCTGCTCTGCTCTCTGTCGCATCAGTTCCAGACCGAATCCCATCCCCAGTCCTGGCATCTGCAGCTGGAGCTCCACAGCACCACCTGCTGTCCCCTCCCGTGATATTTGTGCTCCCATATCCTGCGCCTGTGGCTCCTCCATATCCTCCGTCTCCGCTGAGCTGCGGTCAAAAGGCGAGTCCTCGCAGCTCATGGGCGAAACTACTTTCTGTCGGATGGTAAGTGGGACGCCTGGGACGCAGGTGGCGCAGCGGTACATGTGGCTACACGGCTGGACAAAGTTTGGAGCAGCTTGGAGCGAATGCAGGATCGGGGTGGAGGCAAAATTTGTCCCGGGCGGGTCTATGCATATGGAGGGTATGGTGCAGTGTCGGGAGGGGTTAAGGCGATGAGAGCGGCCCCCAGCCGGACGGTCACAGCGCCGTCCTTGGGGTAGACGCAGGCAGTCTTTGCAGGACTGATAGGAAGGCTTCACTTTTAAAGGGTTTCCTGTGCTTGCACTATCCTGCAGGGGGAAAAGATGAAATTAAAAGAATAAGAATTCAACCAAATATTTTACAAACCAGAAATTCACAGAGGTCTGACAAATTCAGGTTTGATGTTTAACTGGGGTGACCAAACGTCCTCTATTACCTGGACATGTCCTCCTTTTTTTGGTCATAAAATTATGCCCAGGGCAGGGATTTTATAAAATTCCCCAAAATATCCATGTT
Source organism: Thalassoma bifasciatum (assembly GCA_008086565.1). Classification (NCBI taxonomy): domain Eukaryota; kingdom Metazoa; phylum Chordata; class Actinopteri; order Labriformes; family Labridae; genus Thalassoma; species Thalassoma bifasciatum. Next base: position 1,116,151 of record RPOG01000064.1, read on the forward strand.
GGGTTCAGTTTGTTCTACAGACCACTGATGTTGATAATAAATTATAAACAGAAGAGGCTAATACTTTTAAGCCTGGGGTGAAACATTGTTATGGAAGCCATTTCTGATAGTTGGAAAAATAAAACTGAAAACTTGGCTTTGTTAGTAATTGTTTTTTGGAATTCCTTTTTGGGCTACTTTAAGTCAAATTTTGGGATTTAAGTTGAAATTGTGTAAATAGAGTCAAGATTTGGGATACAAAGTCAAAACAGTGAGATACAAAGTAAAAAATTGGAGATAAAAAGTTTAGACAGTGAGATAAAAAGTCGAGATTTGAGATACGCGAATCAAAATTACGAGAAATAGTTGAAACCTTGAGACAAAAAGTTGAAAATTTTGGTTAAAAGGTCACAATTCTGAGAAAAAAAAGGAATTTTGACAAATTGACAGCATCTTCCCACAGGCCTTCACACTGATGAACAGTTAAAAAACAAAAAAAAAAATCTCTCATCCGGCTGTCTTGCACATTCTCTGTGTTGCATATTTTTTATTGCACTTTTTAATTTAAATGTGTATATATATATATATATATATACACATATATTTATTTTCTTCCTTTTGTACGAAGTTTCTATATTTCTAATATTTCTATATTTCTAATTTGTAGTTACTGACTATCTGTTTTTTCTTACATATGTGATATTTGATGTTTATTCTTACTTGTTTTTATGTACAAAGAGAGCACAGTTGAAACCGAAGTCAAATTCCTTGTATGCTTCTTGAAGATACTTGGCAATAAAGGGGATTCTGATTCTGATTCTTCTGATTCTAATTGTCTCAAAATTTGGACAGTGTGGGAGCAGTTTTAAATTGAGTGGATTTAAAATGCAGTTTTTTTTCTCTCTACTCACATCAAAAGCTGCAGGGCAGCTGCGTTTGGCAGCCAGGCGGTTGCTGTTGTTGGTGTTCAGGTTGGCTAACCCTATCCGACTCTCCTCCGTCCTCTCTGCCTCCTTCCCGTCTGTATTCCCCGGCGTCTGAGCCAATGCCGCCATCTCAGCTTCCTCCTTCTTGGCCTCTTCTTCGTCTTCTTCCTCCAGAGTACTGAACTCCAGCCTCAGCCTCATGTCCTCCATGGGATCGAGCCGCCCACACGTCTGAGCGGCCGTCCCCTCGCCCGGCAGAGCTAAATGAGCCATCGGGAAACCCTCGTCCTCCAGCAGCGCGTCCCTCTCCACGTCTTCAATCTCAATGAAAACTCTCTCCATACCGAGCAGAGGGGGGCCTCGCACCGGGGTGGAGGGCTCACTGTCGAGCGCAGAGTCTGACAGACGTCTGAAGTAATAGTTGTAGTTCAGGGTGTCGAGGGGCTCCATCTCCAGACCCATCCTGCAGGGGGACGCCCCGCAGCCCCCCCAGGCCTCCTCCCCCCTGAGGACAGGTGTCTCCTCCCCTCCTGTGCTGTGGCCGGAGGCTTGTAAATCATCGGAGCCTTCCTCGTCTGTGTCAGGCCTCCACAGCTTGTTGTGGCGCTGTTTACTGTTAAAGTGAAACATCAGAATTCATACTTGAGAAATAACGCACAGATACACTGCCAAGCAAATGGGTACAACTCTCCTATTGGATGATTACTGCATGGGCGATCATCATTCAGCTGGAAACAAGTTATTTAACCCCAGCTGATGCAATGAGTAACTTCTCATTTTTAAATAACCATGGAGAAAGACACATCCTGTGGTCGTGGAAAAGATGTTAGTCTGTTTAAGAAAGGTCAATACAGTAGCTACAAACATTGGGTTAAGAATTATTAAATGCATTATTACACACAACACATGATTGTGAATTGCAATCACCTAAACATTAGGCCAGACTCTGGAGGAATGAAAGAAGGTCATGTGGTCTGATGAGTCCAGATTTACTTTGTTCCAGAGTGATGGGCGCATCAGGGTAAGAAGAGAGGCAGGCGAAGTGATGCACTCATCATGCCGAGTGCCTACTGTACGAGCCTGTGGGGTCAGTGTTATGATCTGAGGTTACCCTCCTAAGCTTATCCAAACAGCGCCACAGCGAATGCGTGCTGTCAAAGCTAAAGGGAGTCCACCAGAATATCAGAGTGTGTGACTTTTTTTTGGGTGGAGACTTTTTCATTGGCCAGGCAGTGTAGCTTCGTAAAACACCGCTGTTAGTCAGACATCTTACAAACACTCCCAGAGGACTGCAGGTATCTCAGCAAACTGCACACAATGTGAAACTGTGAGAAACTGTGCTCCTGCTTACCTTGCGTCTAGGATCCCCTCGTATTCTGCCAGCTGTCTCATGAAGGCGGCGTTGGGCTGAGCGATGCTTCGTTTCTGCTTCACAAAGTTGTAGGCTTTCTCCAGAGACCAGCCGTACTCCTTCATTGCATAGGCAATCACAGTGGAGGCGGACCGGCTCACCCCCATCTTACAGTGCACCAGGCACTTGGACTTGTTTTTCCTTTAGAGGAGAAAAGAAAAATTTTAATCTCATGATGTGGACTTAGTGTGTGACAGTAAGACTATGTAAGAATAAAAATCCTGATGTTTAAATATGCATTTTTTGAATTTGGCAGCCCTCAGGGTTCCTCTACATGTCTGAACTTTCACATTTTATTTTAATAACCTTCCTCCTTTCAGCTGAGGTTAGCATGCTGAGACAGTTGCATAGCAACAAGACTGATTCTGATTCTTCACTTGTTTCCGTCTCTCACCCTCCCTGTTACTGGCACAACTCACAGCTTTGTCTTGAATTCCAGTGAGGGAAGAATATCATCGATACGAACAAGTCGAACTGTTAAAACGTGAAACTGATGGATGAATACGTCTCTCAGCCCGTTTCTTTGAGTCTTACTTGGCCTTGACGATAAAGTTGTACGTTTCGTTCCAGTGAGCCAGCAGATCGGTGGCTTCCTCATCGTACACGCGGACGTTATGATACGAGAACAGGCCGGGGAAGAAGTTGTCGATCTCTCTGGTCACGTTCAGGATGTAACCCACCCTGCAGACAAAACACAACTCTGGAGTCACTCCACATGTGGAAATAAAGCAAAATGTGATCAACAGTAGGACTGAATGATTTACAAAAATAATCTAATTGCGATTATTTTTCCCTACATCCCAATTGTGATTTCTTGTGCAATTATTTCTGGGTCCCCATTCTATGTGCTTTTAAACAAACACACTGTAGGGAAAAAAACATTGACATTAATTATGGCACGACAACAACCAATGGCACTTTCTTTTAGTCACTTTTTTAGTACCACTTTTGGAGCTTTTTTTTGCTACCTTCTGACTATTATTTAAGTTTTACCCTGGCTTTCTTGTCATTTTTTGGTATCTTTGCCTATTTTCAAAACCTTTTGTAGTTTTTCTTTGTCATTTTCTCCTTGAATGTTGCTACCTTCTTGCTATTTTCCAGGTTTTCTCAGAATTTTCTTGCCAATTTCTTGTTGCTTTTGTACTAGTTTGGTCACTTTACACCCTTTTTTCCACCACTTTTGTACCATTTTTTGCTACTTTCTGAGTATTTCTCAAGTTTTCTCCCAATTTTCTTGCCAAATCTTCCTGCTTCTTGACCATTTATTACCATCTTACAATTATTGGCGTTGTTACTTCTTTCTTTTTTTGCCACTTTTCACTGTTTAGATTGTTTCTCATGCAAAGTCAGTTCTAACAGTTGAGCCTTTTGGTTGAGCAGGATTGAGTAACACTGGTGTAGAGCATAAAACATCTAGTATCTAGTATTCTGACACATTTGAGGTTAAAGAAGAATTGTGTTGTCTGCGGTTAGAATATTGCAGAAGGCGATTTGAGCTTTGATTTTATTTATTCAATTATTATCAATTAACTGCCATGCCCTTAGAACCACCATCTGGTGGTTATATTAAATTACAAATAGGGGCTGGTAAATCAGTTTAAAAATACATTTTCAAGACGACATAATAGTCACATGTCCTATTCAGTTTTGGATGTAAATTAGAGACTAAGATATTTTAGATTGAATTAGGAAATATGAATGAATGAATAGTGGATATCAGCTCACCCACAGTCTCGAAGTTCTTCCAGGTTGGAGGCGTTCCACTCTGAACCCTACAGACGCAAACACACAGACACTTGTTGTAAAGTTATTTGGTGTTTTATGTCTAGACACGAAATGGCCAATACCAAACAATCTTACCAAATAAACGTGATCAAAGATCAGCGTGGCCTTGTCCATCTGACCCAGGATCAGCAGCATCTCGTTGTCGATGAACTCTTTGTATTCTTTCAGGTTGCAGCTCATGTGTTGCTCCAGCTCATTACGAATCTTAGGACAAAGGCGAGAAACACAAGTGACTTCAAAAGCTTGAAAAAAATCAGATTCTACAGACAAGATGAAGCTTCAGGGTGATTTTCACATTAAATTGAACAGAAATACTTTCATTTTATTCCTACAAATACAAACATTACAAAGTGACTCAGTGATTTTTGCTCACAGAATCCCAAACGTCTTATTAATATTGATATGATAAAAATTAAAAAACAGTTTGTATCTTTCTCACAGGATTTAGCACGTACCTCCTTGGAGGTGATGTTCTCCAGGTCCTGAAACGTCATGATGGTGCGAAGCTTGGTTTTTATCAGACACTCTGTTCTCTCTCTCTCAGTCGGCCTGCACATAATGAGTCAGTGCATCAGTGCTGCTGTCTGAAAATTAGCATCGGCGTGACTTTGTTTCTACAGCTGGAAACAAAGGGCAGCAACAACAGCACAACAGCTGGCTCCCAAAGCATTGAAATCTTTTCCATGACTAAGGAAAGTGCTGTGTTTGTTTGGATGCTTTAAAGGGGGGGTATTCTGCTTTTCCATATTTCGATCATAGATATAAAATGTCCAGATTTTCAAACTGCTGTATATTCACAAACTGTAGAAATCTCTGAATCTGTCTGCACATGCTCCAAACAGACCCTTCTAAAAAAAGCACCAAATCTTAACAAGATTTTCATGAGACTTGCTGAATCAATGACATCATTACACTTCACATTAGTCTTAACGTGATGGAGGCCTCACACGTTAAGGTCTGCCTTCAACAGGCCTCCAAAAAGACAGCCAATCAGAGGCAAGTGGGTTCGTGGAGTGCCGAGTCTTAAAGAGACAGCAGCTAAAATTAAGTTTTTCAGATCAAGGCTGAAATAAGGGTTTTCAACAACACAATTGTGATTAAAAAAGAGATTATTTGAGCTTTAAATGATCTTAAGATAATAAAAGTCTAATAATAGCAAAATACCCAGTCTTTAAGTTCACTATTTGTATTCCATTTTATCTAAAATACTGCATTTTGAAGCCCAACCTGTCGACAAACATGGTGGGAGAGTCCGGCCGCGTCGTCTCCAGGTCGGTCATCGTGTTCCACTCGTTGATGCAGCTTTGCTCCGAGGTGACGCAGCTCTCGTAGAAGGCCATCCATGTTAGAGCAATGCCTCCTGGGAAGTAGTTAAAGCGACGTGACACCTCGCAAGCCTTGTGGAGAACCTGCAGGGCAGACCTGTAGAGATACACAGGACAGAGTAAAACAGCTGCAAAGAAGATTTCTTTAACTTGTCATCCATTGAAAGTGTTTGTTTTCTTCACTGATAGGCTCAAAATGTAATTTTAAGTGTCTGACAGCGTTTTGTAAATGGTCTAAAAAGAAGAAACCCTTTTTGTTAGTTAAGGGCTTCCTTCTTGTAAGACAATATGAGCATGCGAAAGGACGAATACAACAATTTAGCTCATACAATAAGTAAAAACTGGGTCCAGATTTAAAGACAACTCTTTACAGATGCTTTAAAAATTAACTGTTTTGACCTGTTTGACATTTTTCTCTCAGGAAAACATGAGGTATCCACTCACCACATGGCCTGCACAGATACAGGCTTGAAGACATGTGACCGTCCTGCCGTGTTCACGCTGAAGCCTCTGGTGAGGAAGAGGAGAGAGAGAAGATCAGTGTAAGAGTCCGGATGAAGAGGACGAGGACACAAACACAGGCTGGACAGGGCTCGTTGGTGGGACTATTCAGGAGCCTGACCGGTGGAACATTCCTCCAGCATAGAGACAGAGTTAACAGGTCAGCAAGAACAGCGCTCACTCGCTCACACACACACAGAAAACGGAGGCTTTTTCACTTCTCTGCCACTAGAGGGCAGCCAAACCTAAAAGGTGGAGCGCTGTCAAACTCCAGCTGGAGGCCTGAGCAGAGGGTTTACATCATACATTTGAGCTGACGTGAGTCCAGATTATCACGTTATCACTCACCCATCTCCATCCAAATGTATGTTGGTGTCACTCCACAGCGGCAGCACCATCCCAATAGAGCAATCCTTACTGTGGATTCAAACACAGCAGTTAAAGAAGTCGAACCCTGAATATAAGTGTATCTAATGTGCGGCTCAGAAACATTTTTGTACCTGTCTTTGTCCATGAAGTCCATTCCCAGGACAATGTTTTCTTCTGTGTCTTGATGGCCACTGGTGTAAATAACGACCATGTAACGTACCCGCTCCGTCCATCCACTTTCCAACCGAACAGCCTGAAGAAAAAAAAGGAAACTTTTACTAGGGCTGAGCAATTAATCACAAAATAGATAATATCACAATATGACCTGCTGCAATATTCTAATCTCAGACAGTGCAATATCAGATACGAGGGCTGAACGATTTAAGAAAAAGACTTAATTGCAATTTTTCAGTGTAAATACTGTAGCACCAAACTAACAGAGACACTCATTGTAAATAGAGTTGCTCCGATACCAGTACTGAAAATTGCCAAAAGTGCCTGTATCTATATCAGCGACGACTGGAGTCCAGGCACTGATCTGATACCACGTAATTTATTAAAATGAAAATATAATGTTTAGCCCCGTTAAACTCTGGCACACTTCTTCTTCTTCGCCCTTAAAATAGTAGCCCTGAGTTGTTTTCAATCTACACCTAGTGATAAATACCTATTTGACATCTTTTGTTGCCATAACAAGATGCTGGTTGCTTCCTGAATCTCCCACACTACAGGAATGGATTGTTGAAATGAATGAAATTTATGTTATGGAGAGAATTACTTTCTATTTGAGATTACAGAAAGATACATTTATTCATCTCTGGACCAAATGGTCTAAATATGTAAAATTCCCAAAGGCAGATTTTGTGAATGATGATGCTGCTCAGGGACCCATGTGACACTGTTTTGTCTTAGTAACTCCCCTCCCTTATTTATTTATGGTTAATTATATTATTCATACATCATTTTTAAAAAATGTACTCAATTCTCTGATGCTCTTCTGTCTTTAAAATGCTTTTTGCTTACTCTGACTTATGCATATCGTCTCACCCATCTTGTTAAGAGTTAGAAAATGTTAAAATGTGGACTCCAAAGGATATTAATACATCTCCTTTCTTTGTAATGCATTTACTCTAATACTGTCCATTCACAAAAATAAATGATGAAAAAACAAACAGTAGTGCTGTGCTGCAACCTGCAGCCTGCTTGATGACGTGGCACAGCCTCAACAGATTCACCGGTTAACACGAGACTTGGAGCTGAGCTAACTCGCACAATCATGTCGGCGGTGTGGCAATGTTTCAAGCTGGGTACCACTATACTGTCATATTTAAAAATCAATGTTTTGCAAAGGGTTTAACCTGAGCCAGGTCTTACCAGAATGATAATCACATCACAGTCATGCAGGCACATTATGATACTTTTTTATAACATACTGGTATCGGATCAGTACTCGGTATCGGAGGATACACACAGCACAAGTATCTGAATCGGTATCAGGAGGGAACAAAATGTACATCTCTAATTGTAAAGATGTTAAAAAGGGGGGTATAATTTTCTCATATTCTGAGCCAAAAACCTGAAATTCAGTGGTGACGGAGATGGCAACAAGATATGGTTTACCAGGTTTGCACTGTGGCCTGTAAACTTCTCAACAATAAAATGATTAATATATCCCTCCAATACATAGTTTAGACCCTTTGAATTTCTGTCTCCAAAAATGATCAATAGTCTTCTGCAAAATGTCTCGTACTGTGACACCTTCCCGTTACTGAATGCTCATTGTTTGTCAAACTAAATGAAGAGGGAGTTTATTTGTAAAAGATGCAACTATTACTGCCCTTGATAAGTTACATCGGGTGAGCTTTTTGAATTGTCCTTTTCAGGTTTATTTATTGCAAACAGCTAAAAGTATGTTATACTGACCAGCTTGATGCGATCTTCAGAGCGAAGGATCTTAAACATGACCTGCAGGTGTTGAGGTAAATCACCTGAAAGAGAAACACATAAGATAAAGAAAGTGAGGTGTGATCTAGAAATTTTTAAGTTAACCCCGTAAAGCCCGACCTATCAAAAAACAGAACCAAAATACCAATTTTTTGGAACAGAGATGATTGTTAACCCTTTTAACCAAATTTACAAAAAGATAAATTTCTTGCACTGGACAATTTTGCAAACTATTTTATTAAAGTTTTTTAGTGAATTTGCATTTATTTCATGCAGAAAACACCTATTTAAAGAGAAAAAGCCACTATTTCAATGTTATTCTTGCTGCAACTTCTTGAAAATCAAGCAATGGTTTTCCTGAAAATAGGTGAGTAGAAGATTTCATGATGGCGGACATTTTAAAAAAGAGCCAAAATACAACTTCAGGCGACTGTAGTGATAAGATAATCCTGAAGGTGGTAGAATATGTTTTTAAGAATATTTTTAACAGGTTTTTAAACAAACGATTTATCATGTTGATGAGAGACAGGTCTTTGAACTCATGTATCAAATGTGAAACGTTTGCTATAAAGGGTTAATCTTTTGCATTTATGTTTAGATAAGTACTGAAAAAATAACCTGACTTCAGGCGTAAAATACATCGACAACCACATGTAGAAGAAACACACACTAATCTACGACAAGCTGAACCACAGAGGGAAATTCTGTCAATTCTCACACTTCTCTGCTGGTTTCTCTTCTAATCTGTACAGATTACTCTTAATAGAGACAAATCTTAATCCTGTGACTTTCCAGCAGCGAGCAACACCTCATGTAGAAACTGACTCCTCACTCTGAGTTTGTCCTCGAATGACTTCACACTCGGCACAGACGGCAGATTAGAAACTCGTAAGCAGCGAGTGTGTAAAAAAGAACCTCTTTGATGCTTAAAAGCTTAAAAGCTGACACATTTTTATTTTTAGATTCGAGCGCGATTATACCACGTTAGAACGCCACTTTGAAGTGCAGCAGAGTGTAGTAACAGTCTGCTAAATCTGCAGGAGCCAATTGGAAGAGAGGACAAAGAAAAACTGTAGTAACAAAAAAAACAAACAGTGTGTGTATTTTCAGGAAGGAGGTGAATTCAGGATTTTAGGTGAATCTGAAACACAAACACCTGACCCAAGCTGTCTGAGATATTTCTCTCTACTAACTTTGTGAGTTGCATTAAATTTAGATAAGTCTGAAATCTGATCCTTATAATTCGAAATAATTCGTGAACATCCACTGAGTTGAGCTTCAGGCCACCTCACTCCGTCAGACCCAAACGAGCTGATGCTTCCTGACAACCTTCAGAACAATAAGATGAGCCCACAGAGAGAAAAACAACCTCAGCAACACTTTTCCTTTGCTCTGGAGCTTGTTTGGTTCAGAGAGTGAAGCCACAGTTTAAGCAAAAAGACCAAAACGTGAAGCTTCATCTGTGACGTGAAGCTTCATCTTTGAGTGTTTGTTCTCACCTGCGTGTTTGTGGTGCGTCGGGGTCTTTGGTCCTTGTGCGTTGCCGCCTTGCTGGAGGAAGAGGGCGGCTCCTTTGACCATAAAGAAGCTCTCACTGAGGCTGGAGGAAGCAGAGGACAAAAAATGTTTACATTCATATTTTCTGTCAAGAGCAATAACAAAACCAAAGTATTTCCAGTAACGTTTCACAAAACTATGTGCATGGAAGGGCTCAACAATTTATCATTTCCTGATCGGAATCACAATTCCAGACACTGTGATCATGTGATCGCCAAAGCCACAATTTTTTGCCTGGTGTTGTTTTCCTGGTTGGCTCGCCAACTATAACAGCACTCGACAATAGGAACTTAACACTATGAAGAGTAAGACTGTTGGGAAAGATCCTTTTTTCCTCGGGACGCTGATTTTTTTTTCTTATTTTCTTATTATTTATTTAATTTTGTTTATTTTTGGATTGTTTTGATTTCTTTTAAAATCTTTTTTTTTACTTAACACAATAAAGGATATTTTTACAACGGAGTATTAAGGTCATATTAAGATTTTTTTTTTTACTTCACATTTTACTACAAGATTAAAGTCGAAATTAATTATTTTACAAAGAGAATAAAGTCAAAATAAAATCGAGGACAGTCTACGAGGAGGAGGAAATGAGGACCATGGAGCATTTCGTCAAATTATACTTTAACTTGGGTTTTACAAACAAGGAGATACTTTTACTTTCAGCACATCAGCATCAGATTATCAAAAGTATTAGAATCTCGTTGTAAAATAATTACTTTTGACTTTATTTTCATCCTTGCATTAGAGTAAAAGCTTTTGTTGTTTCGATGGTTTGATGTTATTTTCTACCAAGTTTGTAAATGTTCCTGTACATTGTGAAAACTTCACTGAAGCTTTATTTGAAGAAAATCGTAAATGGAATTGAAATCGCAATATCGACCTGAAAAATCGCTCAGCCCTACCTGGTGATATGAATATTGTGCATATTACTATGATGGTACTGAAACAGTTTATTGTGCACCTCTTGTTTGATCACACACTCAGTGATGAGAAATGGTTAAAAGAGGAATTACAGACAGAGTCTTAATGCACTGACTTTTATAACCCTGAGATATTACTCCATGATGAACTCCTCCTCTTGTGAATCAACTCTCACACACCTCCATCCATTCATGCTCGTCCTCTGAAACGCCCCCTCCTGTCCCTCCTCTGTCAGACTCAGCACTTTTTGGTCATGACTTTGTTACCAAGGCCACAGTTAGCGACAGGAGAGCTTTAGCGTCTTTTCTCACACAGGACAGAGCGCGGCTTTGTTTCAGAGCGACACACTCTCACTCCCTGCTCGACTGACGCTCACAAAGCCTGGTATGACTGAGTGGGACCACCACAAGGCCTTTTGTTACAGCTCCACTGTCATGTGATATCATTGTTTCCTCTCAGGGTTACAGAAAAAACACAATGTGCTGAGAAAAATTGGAGAAATATCGCTCTCCCTTCAATGAAAAAACTCTCTAAGTTTAAGATTTATAATGTCCAAAAAGATTGTTTTCTTTCCTTTTTGCTCCTTTTCAATCCGTGCTCTCTGAAAAGCTAATACTGTAACTGCTCACAAAATACTCCTGACACCAAAATCCAAGTCTTTGTAAACTGAGTGTGATGTTCAACTAAACTAGCATGACTATAAAATTAATCCAAGAGATGATTTTCTCCAAGAAAAGGGACCAAACTTGCTTCTGTCTTGGTCAGACATTGGGACTTTTGGTCGAAGTGTCATAAATGGATTCATGTAAAATATACTGAGGAATAGCATTTAGAAATATCCAACAACCTCATTTTAAATCCTGGTTGATTAATGGGCAAATATATAAAAGTGGAACTGGTTATAGATCACTTTTAACGTCCTTACGGGGATTCTAAATACTTGATTCTGATTGGTCATAAATTCTTAACAGCAAAACTGAAGCCAGAGATAGTGTCTATTGTATTCTCAATCAGTAAACATTGGGGATAAACTGAGATTAAAAGTAGGACTGGGACGATTTATTTTTCTCCAGATTTGATTCTTTTTTGTGGGTTTCTTTCGATAGGAATTGTGATTCTACGATGGCCATTTTCAGTTCACTTTTTTAACAGAGTCATGTTTCGCCAGAAAATTCCCATCACGAGTCAGTTTTTAAAATGTATTCATCTGCGATATACTTGAACCAGTCGTTAATACTGTCATTTCAAAAGAAAAAGCTTTGAAGAGTTAAATGAAGCATTTAAGTTTGAAAAAATAAGACACTTTTTAATGAAAAAATATTGTAAAGGAAAAAAATCCCAATACTTTTTTGAATCCATTTTGTCTTCCAAACCTGACATATAGTTATTTGTTAGAATCTCTTCATCTGCTGGAGTCTTACTCACCCTGTCCCTCTTCACTTTGATTCTGAATTGCATTTCCACCAGCTCATCATACACTATCCAAACTTTCACTGTTGTCATCATACTTCATGAATTTGTTCACTATTATTTGTGCCTTTTTACAGTCTTACTCGTAAAACAGCATATACCCAGCAGAGGGTTAAGCATGACACATTCAGAAAGGGTTTTAGTATCCTCAGGGTATCTGCAGCTTTCATTAAGTGAAATTTAAGACTTTTTAAGACCTTTTTAATGCCACTTTGAATGAAATTTAAGACCAAAAACACAAAAATATAGTCAATGATTTGGGGATCCTGCTGTATTACAACCAAATCATAGCATGTGCATCACTCAATGAGACTCATTCAAGTTTACTTTTTGACTGTTATTGAACATAAAGTTGCTCATTGTTCAATATCTGTATATAAAAGTGCAAACAGTGGCTCATAGTCATAGACTGCCTTGATAGGGTGCAGATAATTCACATCAGCAGCTTGTAAAACAGTTTTCACTCCACATCTCCTTCTCGAAAAGTCACGCTAAAAAAAAATGTAATCAATAAAACGTTAACGAATCCTGCCCTGACAAATTTAAGACCTTTGAGAAATTCATTTAAGACCACAATATAATATTTAAATGAATTCAAGGCTTTTTAAGGTCTTACTTTTAAATACATGAATTTAAGACTTTTTAGGACTTTTTAAGGATGTGCAGGAACCCTGATCCTGAGCTGGATTATTGATTGAACATGACTCATAAACTTTTTGACTTACATTCGACAGATTTCCCTTTGATGGACAAAGTGAGGCAGCACGGTGAACACAGATTTATGTGAAGGTTTCACAACCAGAAACATCCTTCTATTGGTTCATTCACTCCACTTTGGAAAAAAAAACTTCTACTCAGTTTCCTCGTACCAACATCCTTCTACCAGTCGTCTACATCCATGAGTTCTTATCCAAAGTCAAAAGACTAGAGCTGGTCCAAGGAGCAGATCTCACTTTGACCTCTCATCATAATCCCAGTCTGGCAATTCCTTCAACCCGCAGTTTCCCTCTGTTCCCGCCCTGGACTGTCCTCGTCCTCACTGCCCTGTTCTCTCACTCTCTGCTCCCTATCTTCGTTTCACAGCGCCTGCTCCTGCAATCAGCTCTCCCTGTGCAACACTCAGCCACAATAGCATCATTCATGCGAGTTCTGGGAGGCGTCGAAAATGCTACTCGGCGTCAATCCCAAGTCTGACAAGTGGAATCCTAAATTAAGACTCCACGCTGATGAATTTGACAGATACATGTTTCTAATTCTGATGTTCTCGGCGTGACATAACTGCTTCAGCTGTGTGTGACTCCCCCCAACACGCACATAAACACACACGTGGTCAGAACAAAGACGGAGTCTGTGCCAAAGCTTTGCTGACATAAATCAGGACTTCTGTGACGTCGGTGGATCAAAGAAAAGCTTTGTTAGCCGCAGAAACAACAGTCTATTTACTCCTTGTTATGTAACGAGGAAAACAAACATTGAAAAGTCATGTCACTTTAAATCAAGTGTTCTTCAAACAGGTTGTTTTTGATAACAGGAGGAAACTTGAGGCCTTGAGGGAACAAGATTCTTTTATGAGGGAATCCTGGTCAAGACAGCATCATAAAACTACACACTTACAAAAACACAAATCAGAAAGATGTGGATATTTCCTCAAATCAGCAAAAACCAAAGGATTTAAAATACATAAATGTCAAACTTCTGAAAAGTTGAAAAGTACATTATTTTAGACACCAAATACTTTATGAGTGCTTCACTATTACGACAAAGCGAGCAAGTCTCATCTTTTTCTGAACAAATTTCCCACAGATCCAGATGTAAGCTCAACAATTTGAGTAGTGATAAGTGGAAAACAAGGCAAGAAGTAGCAATAAAAAACGTAAAAGGGGGAAAAAATGGTCAAAAAGTAGCTTCAAAAGGCGAAAAAGGGCAAAAACTGTGAGAAAACTTGAAAAACGGGCAGACAGCAAAACTTTTCCGAGGCCTGTCATCTCTTTAAAATATTTTTTTACTGATCCTATGTAATATTCTAATTATCTGTGACACTTCCTGTTGTCTTGTTTTAATTCTCTTTTGACAAAAATCCCTCTTCTCTTCTTTACCAACATTAGTCTCAGTCCAATCATTCATAAGCTCCCCACACATCTTGAATAACTTTTTGTTGATCTCATCAAAGCATACGATCTGTTTCATTCACAGCCTGGTGCTCTGAAACCTTTCCACAACATGTAAAGTTAGTGAATCCTGGTTATGTCCTACCAGTGCTCATCTTCCAACTTCAGCCTCACCAAGCAGAGCAAACAAAGCTGGCTCTTCATTTTATTGATCGACTCTCTGGTTTAAACAGATCACTGCAGAAAAAACTGCTGCATGAACATGATCACAAACAGCTTAATCCCTGTTTAAGCCTGTGCTCTATCAAGCCCCGTTTATGCGACAATGTTTCAAAGCGTTTCACCCTGGAAAACGCGATGAAAAAAATCTGCATTTACACAGAAACGCTGAGGGACACACGTCAGGCCTTTAGGTGGGGATATAACTGTAGGAGCTGTATACAAGACAACAGTATAGAAGCTGAAGAAGAGGTAAGCTGATCATCTTGAGTTTGTATTAAAAACTTCTTCTCTAATTGCAGAAATAGTGCAATAAATACACGTTTTGGTAGAAGTCAGGTAGAAGATTCAGCAGCAGAAGAACGAAGGTCCCTGTTGTATTTTTGGTTTGTGGAGGCTTATTACGCCGAGCTGAATGTGATGTCAGCGTTTCCAGGGAAAACCGCGGCTTAGTGTTTACATGGAGATAGTGAAAATTGTGTTTTTCGAACAAATCCATTCTGGAGAGCGTTTCGAAAGTTTGCATTTTGGTCGGCGAAAACGCTGTTTCTGTGTTAACAGGAGGCTAAAACGCAAGAAAACTTTTGCATTTCACCCCAAAACTGTTCTGGTGTAATCAGGGCCTCAGTCTCCTGTTTTGCTTTCCTCTGCTCTGACTAACATTACAACAAAATAAATCCAAGAAATCATGACACAGTTACAAACCCTGAAAAAATAGCTGTTCAAAACAACCACTTTCGCAGTGATTCATTTAATTTTTAAACCTGAATTATGAACAAGAAAATACACATGACCACTCATAAAGTCCTCACAGGACCTTTAAACTCACACTGACTGCTGTTGTCTCAGTATCTAATAGGCCACTAGGGGGTGCAGTCATCAACAGCTGCTGAAGCTCAAAATCCAACACTGAGACAACCAAAGACAGTATTTAAGGTTGAAAAATGAGCGTTTTGAAGACTCTAACACACAAATAAACACCAGCTGTCAAACAGAGATGTATTTATCTGGCATCTTAAACTGGATCACAGCACGTAAATATAAAGATACTCAAACACTACTCTTCCTTACCCTGCCCACATGCCATGAAAACAGCCATCAAAGGTGATCTATTAAGAGATACTTAGATACAGATGTGAATCTCTTTTCAAAGCAACTTAAATTAACTCTTGGAGTTTCCATTTAAGCGTAACTCAGAAAATTAACTGCTTTGTGTTGACGCTTCTGTAGCTTCGCTTTCTAACAATACTGAAGCATTGTTTTCTCTCATCCTTGTGGTAACACTGACACAGAAAATGTGTCTGCTGGATTTCACCCCTGAGCTGATCCAGAGCCAGAAAGCCCACTGACCACAAACATACATTCCACCCAGTCGGAAACACTAAACATCTGCATGGCGAGCTCCAAACAAGATGCTCTTACCTCTGGTTGTTTTTGCGGTCATCATCGCTCCCAAAGTCCTGGAAGAGAGAAGAGCAAAGCAGATGTTTAGATGATGATGCATCATTATCTGAGCACATTCAGCATTTCCCAGATATTGAGACATGAAAACATCACACCCATCAGACTCTACCTTTCTTCTTAAACTCACAACCATGAAATTAAAAACCCAGAGGAGGAATGTTGTTGCTTATTTTTGCACCAAAGCCTGGCCAGCCTTTCCAAGCAACTTAATCCACACTCCTGAAACTAGAAAGTAGAGCACTAACCCTAATGTTATGATTTCACTGGGCGCAGCTCCACATTTGAATGTCTGACTTTATTTGCTGCTAAGATTTGCAACATGGGACTTAACATGTCTCGAAGTGCTTCTTGTTCTTGGAGCTGGAGTCTCACTGCTGATTTCTACAGCTACAAAACTCTTAAAAAATATTAGACTACTTTATAGGATTAATGATGTCCGATGGGATAGTTTTTGTGGTTGTAAATCTCATAACACATGATGGTTTACCTCAGTGTTTCCCCCCACATTTCTACAACTTCATGCACACTTTCCTGTACTTTCCGGGGGCACACACACACATACACAACCAAAGTCCACAAAAAATGATGTAATTTCCCTTTAAAGTCTCCTCCCATTTACTGAGGCTGCATTACTGTAAATAAAATCCCAATAACAAGGAGGGAGGACAACCTGAGTTCAACGCAGTAAATGTTTGTGCAGCAGCAAAATGAGCACTTTGTTCTAACAGCTAAACCCCGCAGCCTCCCCCTCCCCCCTGGGCAGGATTTTGTTTACAAATCCGCAGCCACAAACAACTCTCTGCTGGGGAACAATGCGACCATCAATTAAGTTTCAGAAAGCAGGAAAGTAGGGTTAACTCTCAGGATCTGTAAGTCAAGCTGATGAGAGCTCAGGAGCGTTTCCTGGGACCGTGAGCACAAAGCCACCTCCCCGGGTTTTCCACCTACCTCCCCCGCGCTGCTGTTGGTCGTGCTGGCCGAGGATGCTGCACTCGGGGTGGGGGAACGCTGCAGAGTCACCAGGGCCATGGTCGCTGTGCTGCAGCTTTGGAGGGCGGCAGAGGAGGAGGAGGAGGAGGAGGAGGAGGAGGAGGAGAAGGGAAGGGAGGGGAGGAGGATGAGGATGAGGGAAGATGCGCGGCTGAGGTTGTCTCTGTCACCGGGGAGAAAATGCCTAGTCAGACTCTCATCCAGCAGCACCTGACTCCACAGTCCACCGGCTCCCTTTGGGTCCTAAACCATCCACCTCCTGCGGCTGACAGAGTCTTCATGAGCGGGGAGATTTCCTCCGTTTGTAGCGGGCATCCAGCATTGACGGCAGACCCCACGGATTCATCCCTGGTGCGCAGACAGACAAACAAAACACGCTGCAGGTTGCAAGCGGGGCAGAAATGACATGCAGCTTTGCCGGGCGCCTGTGATTGGCTGGCCTAGTTCGCGTGCGCGCTGTCATTGGGCCAATGTTGTCAAGGTGACTGGCCAGACTAGAAACTCCCAAATACAAATGATGGAAATATTTCTGCTCCTGATTTGAAACCAAGCGAGGAAGACAAGACGTGGACTGAAAGACATCAGTTATACACATTATCGATTTAACTGCCCATTAACTGTTCGGTTTTTATGTCCTTAAGACGGAAAACAAACGGGAATACACTGTAAAATATTTTAATCATTCGTGTTCAAAAAAAAAAAAAAAAAAAAAAAAAAAAAAAAAAAAAAAAAAAAAAAAAAAAAAAAAAAAAAAAAAAAAAAAAAAAAAAAAAAAAAAAAAAAGGAATAATAAAAATAATCCAGTACAAAAACGTGAGGCAGGGACACATAACATTTTTTAGTGCTGAGAAAAACAAGAATTATTTAATTTAAAAAAGAAAGTATGGAAGCCTTAAATACTACAATGTTATTTTTTTTAATTAATTAATTCCAGATAACTCAGGAAGTAATCTCTTTACTTGAGAAACTGGGATAATTTATCTTGACACCTTCGGGAAATTTACAATGGAGGATTGCGGCCACATTTAAAAAAACTTGTTTTTATTTTTTATTTTTTTTACAAGATTAATTAAAAAAACCCTCATGCTAATAAGTCATAAACTTATGCAAATAAAGTCGTAAAGTTACGAGAATATAACTTATGTTTATGAGAATAATCTTGAGCCCATGCTGCCTGCCGTTGCTTCTAGTTGTTTTCCAACTTTTTGCACTTTATGACTTAATTTTTATCTTTGTTACTCAATTATTTTTGCTCACTAGTTGTTCAAGCTGAGCCCTTTTGATCCAGCCCTTGGGGAGATTTTTTTGGAAAAAATTAAGACATAAAGTACAAAAAAAAAAAAACATTTGTTGTAAAAAAAACAGGAGTACAGGTATCCTGCACGGTTGGACGCAGGCGCATGAGAGTATTCCCATGAACTATGACTTAATTCTTGTAAATTTATGACTTAATTCTTGTAAGCTTTTATTTTGTTAGTTTTCATTTTGGGTGGCCTTTATCCTCTGTTGTAGAAATTAGACCCTGAGACCATGGCCCTGAGAATTTGCCTCCTCTTTTTTTTTTTTACATAACTCATCCTTGATGTAAAGCCAGTATCTACACAACTCTTAGGAAACAACCATTTTTAACTAATCAGAAAAAAANCAAAAAAAAAAAAAAAAAAAAAAAAAAAAAACGTTTTAGTGTAGCTTATGACTGAAGGACAATTAAAGCTTTTATTATTTGACAAATATTTTAACAAATTCAAAAAGTAGAGCAAGGTTATAACAAGTTTATTTAAAAACTAGACATCCTCTTATATAAATACATTTATATAAATTTGAAGTCATTTCAATATAAAATATATATGCCTTCTTCAGTGTATTCTTGTAACATGTAGCTCCAAATGGCACTGTAAGACTGGATTTTCTTTAACGTCCACTCTCTGAAGTTATTCCAGTTATTTCTTCAAGTATCGTTTCCTCCTTTTGATGAGACGTTCTGTCAATGTTCATCACCTTCAGGAGACTCAATCCACAGCTGTAGCTCCTATGGTATTTATTTTTACTCCTTCAAATTGAGCTGTTTTTTTCAGGAGTGCCTGCCACCGTTTGATTGGCTGGTTGTCGTATTCGTGTGGCCAGTTTCCTGGTCGGGGTTTGACTCCTGAAGACTCCTCCCCAGTGTTTCGATGGGCAGGACGAGGGCTGCGACGCCAGCCAGTAAACAGCAGCCGCAGTACATGGACAGAGTTAGATACACTGACTTTCTGAGCAACACCTGAAAAAAAAACACAATAATGAGAAAATAAGCATAATTTTTTTTTACTTTCTTTGCAAAGTATTCACATACACAATTGCTTCTTTATACCTGTGCAACAAAGGGAGTAATCAGGGCACCGATTCTTGCCATTGCACTGCAAGTCCCCATTGCCAGGGCCCTGATTTCTGTAGGGAACACCTAAAACAAGAAGAAAGAGTTGGTTAAATCTGATCCAACAGCTCAAAAAAATTGTTCTGAATCAAAGTTTAATAGCATTTGGGACAAACATGTTGTAGTTAAAAACCTCATGAAAAACAATCCAGATCCTGATACTGCCATAAAGAAATCCTGACATATTTTCCCCATATAGCCCCCTAATGGAGAATATTTTTCTGTCAGAAATAGAATTTGCTGATGGTTACATAGCACGTAACACTGCAGAAAACTGACCGCTTATCATGTGGTATAAGGAAACAATTGTAGGACAGGTGAGGTTTGATTTCCTAAGTCTGTAATTATGGTGCAAGTTTGTTTGACTATACTTAGAAACAATTGTTTTTCCAATAAATTCTCAGAATCAAGCGAGTCCCCCTTTGAGAAAGTGTTTAGGAAAATACCTCTGGTGTGTAGACAAAAGCGACTTGGTATCCTCCCGAGATGAACGCTCTGGCGATAAAGATGAAGATGGTCAGAGCGACCCTGTGTGGACAGAAAAAGAGAGTCAGTCACTTATTTTTCTATAAACAGCTGTTTAATTCTGACATACTGATAAATGCAATTTGTTGTTTCAACGTAAACATGATGTGAAGGGCTGCCTTCAAATTATATGTCAGGTCAAGAAGTAAATTTTGTTAACTTAACACCATCAGAAGTTATCTTGATAAAATAAAATGTCTTGTCCAGTTGGGTTGATTTAGACTTGTTAGTTTACTTAACTTCTTCAGGTAGTTGTTGGAAACTATGACTTTATTGTATCTGCTGCGTTCCCTCCTCACTCACATTATAAATTGAAAGCTGTAGCTTTACTAAACAGCTGGGAGGGGCGAAGGTGTGAGGGAAAAATAGGAAACAACGTGCAACAACAGACCCCTGACTGGGATCCTCAGCTGTAAACTTTATATTACTGCAATTGGGAGAATTTGACCGTTTGGACCATCAGCAAGTGTTGATAAGAAAAGTTCATTCAAAAGGGTTAACTACCAACAAAACTCTTCTTTCAAGAGCAAAACATTTTTTTAAGTAACTCCATACCATATTCAAAATTAAATGCACTGAAATGAAATTCATTGACAATGGTAAACCTTTCAACTTAAAAAGAAAACTATTTCCATAATGCACCTTGGTAACAGTTGCAGAAATGTGATGGCTTTGATGTTTTTAATCCTACCCCTCCCTGGATACCTTTATTGTCCAGTCAACATGCATGAGTATTTTATTTGGACATAGATTTTCAAGTTGTAATATCTTGTGGTTGTGATGATGCCGACTAATAATTAAGTGTTATTACAACAACCTCTGTAATCTTTTTCATATTGACGTGGAATGTTATGCTAGAATAACAAATGTGCAAATATGCATAACAAAAGTACACAGATACAAACTCACCTTCCAATACAGGCGTACAGGGGCAGGATACACAAAGAGAACATGAAGAAACACAACGCCATGCTCTTTTTCCTGCCGATACGGTCGACAATGAGCAGGATGACTAATAGACCTGAGACACACGTGAGAGACAAACAAAATCCTCCTTAAACCACTCCCTTAAACAACGAGGTGTGTTCCTAAAGCAACAAGTCTGACAGCGCAAAGCTTCAGTCAACAAACATGAAAGACTTGAAGCCTGTTTGGATAATAATACAATTTAACAGTTTCTTTGTTGTTTTCTTTTTGATTGTCCTTAAGAGAAATTATTAGCTTTTAACAAAAGCATTGTGATTGTCTTGAGAATATTGTTTTAGTTACAATAAACATCTTGAATAAAACACCTTAAGTTAGAGTTTACCTGGAAATTCAGCTAATGTCGTCCATAACAGGTCTTTGTAGTCGGCTGAGGTCAAAAATTTGCATTCCAGGCTACAAATCGGTTCAATTTTAGCCCCCTGAGCAGCTGTAAGACAGAAAAAAAGTTCTGTGTTCAATTTTAAGACTCAACACACTGAGTTATAAAAAGCTATATTGGTATTTTGCTGAAATCACTTACAGCCACATGAATCTCCAGCCTGGAAGAGCTCGGTCGTCAACAGGACGATGCCGTAATAAGAGAAGGCATTAACAAACCTTTGGATAAAGTAAAGACACTCGTCATTTTAGAGAAAAGTCTAAGTGTGATTTTTCTGGCAACTTGAGTCACGGTTTTCTTTAAATCAAGCTTAAGTGTGAAGTTTTCACAATGTACAGTCACATTTACGAACTTAAAGAAAATAACGTCAAACCATTCAAACATCAAAATGCAAGGAAGAAAACTGAAGGTAAGAATTGTTTCTATCTTTCAAACTCAGTCAACAGTCAACTTATTAGTACTATCGTTTTCAAAAAGAGAAGGCTTTTGTTGACAATCTGTTCATACTGTTTGATTGTTTAGCTGCTTAAGAGGTATATCAGGAAAATGAATGTCTTCTGTTAGAAAAGGTTGGATTCTGTATATTTTCTTGATTGAATTTGTATAATCACTAAAAGATGGTGTAAAAAAAGACCTAAATGGCCCCAATGATGCTCACCCAGTAACTATAAATCAAGACAAAACATCAGAATTTTGTTTTGATCAAACTGTTATAAATTCTTATTTGGTTGGCCCTAATTTTAACAATTGGTGAACTAGAACTCCTGATTGAAAACGTTATCATTGAAGTTAAAAGCAGAAAAAGAAATGTTTAAGTTAACTTACCAAATAAACCATAGAAGAAGAGTCGTCCTCAAATGCTGAGGAGCAAACAGGTCTTTGATACGTCCGCGGTCACTCTGAGAAATAAGAATATCATGAGATTAAACAATCTGAGCCTGAATTAGAAAAACTGATCTTTAAACCTGAAGTTTCACCTGTTTGAAAGCCGTGAGCTTCCCTTTGGGGATCTCTTTCCCGTTGTCTTTAGCCATGTATGTTAAAGTTGCAAGGGCCTTTTCCCTTTTTCCTGCTAGCACATCAAAACGAGGACTTTCAGGCAGCCACTGTGAAACACACACACACACACACACGCACACACACACACACACACACACACACACAGAGTTCAGCTGTGTGGTACCTTCAGCTGCTCTTGTAGAGTGGAGTGCGTTTACACTTGAATACTTACAAAGCAGCAACAAAGAAACAAAACCACTGGTATCGTGGACAAGCCAAGCAACCACCTCCAGCCGAGGGTTGGCATTACCCATAATGCCAGGAGGACCTCAAACACAGCACCTATTGCCCAAAAACTCTGGTGGACACAAAAGAATCATCAGTTCATGAAAAAAACCCCCACCAAATTTCAGATTTAAGATTGAATAATGGAGAAAATTACCCCGATCAGCATGATAGAGATGCCTCTGGACTTTGCTGGAAGAAATTCTGAATACATCGTCACCCTAAACAGAGACAGCAAGACCGTCATTTAAATGTTTGATCTGTGATGAATTCATTGTGTTGTATGAGAAGAAAACCTTACGCCTGAGGAGCTCCACCAA
The DNA here is from genome assembly GCA_008086565.1 of Thalassoma bifasciatum. Classification (NCBI taxonomy): domain Eukaryota; kingdom Metazoa; phylum Chordata; class Actinopteri; order Labriformes; family Labridae; genus Thalassoma; species Thalassoma bifasciatum. The sequence continues at coordinate 1,139,031 of RPOG01000064.1, forward strand.
TCCCAAAGCCAACAAGGCCCCGCAGGACTAAAAGCCAGCCGTAAACAGGGGCAAAGGCACTGAGGAAGCCGTAAAACAGCGTCCAGCTCATACACATGATCAGACCCTGAGAGGAAAACAGAACATTTTATTCAAAAATGCACCAAAACTTTGAAGTTATATCTGGAAAAAACAAAGATTTGAAACCTACAACTTTTCTGCCGTACATGTCAGACATGTTCCCCCACAAAGGTGAGCCGATCCCCGTCCCTATGAACACCACCTGATACAAAAAACAAGGTAGAAACAGTGAGGCAATTTGCATATTTCCTTGTTGTAACAACAAATTAACCAAATATTTTCGAATTCAAAACAGCTTATTCTGCCTTTCTTGTAGAGTTTTGTTGGATTGGACAATTGAAGTGCCAATCTGGCATCTTATCTGTAGCACCTGAGGATACGAAGAGCTCAAAACTATGCTGCAATCTAGATTACCAAGTCAAGATTGTCCGACCTCCAACTTAAAAAAATATGGAACAGCTCCTGAAGTCAGAGCTCCAACTTTTTCAGAAACTTGGAGGAGAAAAATCCAGCTCGACTTCATCAGGATAAGTTAATCTTACACCACAAAATAAAGGCAGCCTCCACAGAAAAGCCAAAGTTTTCCCTCCAACAGTAAAAAGTAGAGTTCGTAAATGCAGCTAATTTGATTAGTTAATATCCAGTGGCCAATAACTGTGATTAAATCTGTCACAAGTGCTTTTGCCCAGAGCTCATAATTTACTTTGTTTAGCAGCTCTGTGCAGATCAATACAGAAATATCAATACCTCTGATACACAATCTTTTTTCTCTAAAATCGATTCTCAAATCAAAATGTTGACACTTTGGTCATTTGAGGTAATGTTTATAGTCAACAGGAACATGGGAAAATATCTAAACTACTGGGATCTTTTTTAAACTACTTTTACTTCTACCTGCGTAAGAATTCGTAAGCACCAAATGCATAAACCCAGTGACACGCTGCTCAGTCTGTTAGTCATTCAGTCTCAGTCTTTAGACAGAGCATCAACGGGGTCAGGAGCTATTTAAGCTCCAAAAACAGACAAAACACTGTTTGTCATGTTTGTGGAGAAAACAGCATCGTACCTCAATCGCCGATATCAGCCTGAGGTTTACTTGGTTTCTGATCAGATCGGATAATAAATGGGTGGTACCAAACATCAATATTATTTAGATAAGCCAGAAGGCTGAAATTACCTTTTCATTGACAGACACTTTTTTGAATGTCCGACACAGTACGTGTGAAACGCTCTGAAGTCAGGGGTCAGACTTTTCAACTCATAAACCCTGACCTCGGGGTTATCTGATATGTGGCACTACTCAATAGCAACAGCAGAATAAGCCGTTTGGCACTGGCAAAAGAAGATTTGGCAAATTTTCATCCCACAAATGTTGCTCCACTTAAAATAGAAATAAATAAATATTTTCCATTTTCCAATCAATTCTTTCAACGTTCACAGATTTCCGTACAGGAACTCACCGATGTGATGAGAGCCACCTGAAAGCTGGGCAGCCTCCAATCACAGTGCAGCTCAGGGGCCAAAATACTGAGGATCATCATCTCCATGGCGTCTCCAATCTGCATTCATAGAAGAAGAAGAAGAAGAAGCTCTACTAAACACATCTCAAAGTCAGATTGAGGATATTACTTGGTGTTTTTGATATTCTCACCCATGATAGTCCAGTGATCAGACAGATTTTCCACTGAAATTTTCCATAGCCGATGGCTTCTAATGCGTCCTGTACTGTAAACGTGTCTGTGGAGGGAGCAAGTCAGTACAAGTTCACATGCTGGTTGCAATAAGTAAAGAGAAAGATCTGACTTAATCCCTGGATTGCCATTTTATAAGATGCCTTAAACTATTTCCTACAAAAGAAGCCAACTGAATACTTAAAAACAACCAAAAAAGTGTCCTACTAACCTTGTGTTTTGTCACATCCAGGCTTGAATGCAGACTTCCTGATCCCAATGTCAACTGCAGACGCTATCGTGCAGATCTCATTGTCTGTGCCCTGAACTTCATCGCTCTGACCCATAAAATTGTCTTCTCTGTATGTCAGCATAGAAAGCAGAAGCACAGCTTAGACATGACCCCAGGCACCTCTCAGGTATGTCAACACAGCACACATATGTTTCTTTTACTGTCTTTAAACTCAGCACCTCAAGCAAAAGAGAAATCACACATCAGAAATCCTTCCTTTGTTACCTTTCCTCAGGATTTTTCCATCTCTTGTAAGTAACTGATGGTGTTCTGCCCCAATTGTCCATTTTCCTGTGAGAGTCAGAGAGTTGTTACCCTGTTCATACTGAGCGCACGGGTGTTGTGGTGAAACCTGCTGGAGCAGTCGCCTCAGGTTTCTGTGCAACACCCAATCAGACAACAATACCTGGGGTGAGGAAATGGGAGGGGTCAGAGCAGGAAACCAAACTGTTAATACAGGAGTGAGTGGACAGGTCTTTTCAGGTTAGGGGTAGTGTTTTTGTGAAGTAAAGCTAGTTTATTAACCCAGAATTTGTAGAAATAAAAGGTAAAACAAAAAATTATGCATAATCTTTGCACAATTCACAATATCATTTCATATTTCCTGTTGTTGAAAGTGAAAGCAAAAAACCCCCACTGTTTTTCAGACACACTTTACACATCATTGACTTTACTTTCAATGAAAACATGAATCTATCCTTATCAATATCGTATCTCCCTCTTGGCTTCTGTTCTAACCCACAGAGATGACAGAAGGTTGAACCTAAAGCCTCAGTCACTTCATCACCAAAGCAGAGATGCAGACTCAGAGAAGGTGTGTTTCAGAGGCCTGTTCTACAAAACCAATGTGTGAGCTCAAATTTAAAGGTGGTGAAAGGGGAAGCTCTGATTCACTCACTAGAAGGTGACGTCAGGTTCATCTTAAAGCGACAGCGCTGTGGTTAAACAGCTGTGCAGCAGTCATATCCTGTCGCTAACAGCAGGCTGTGCTGTCGACCTTCTGGTTCTGTTTTATTGGTGCTGATCAGTCATATCAGCAGAGGCTTTATCAGGAGTTACAGAAATCATACAGTGCTCCTCAAAGACTTCAAATCTTAGTCCTGAAACTGACTTCCTATACCTTTTATTTCTTTTAAAAATGCCTGTGTTGTGTGGCTGTATCTGGGCTGATCTTTGGGAGCTAGTTTTAGCAACTTTGCCAAGTCAAGAAGCTCAGTCGTGTAACACATGAACTGATGGACAAAATTGCTTTTTCCTCCTTTTAAAGAAAAAAAATCATGGTGCTCTTTTGAAGCTCTTCTTTTTTTTAAATTCTCTATTTAGAGGATGATTGAGATCCATTTACAGACAGTTAGTCATGTAATTACAAACGACATAAAAGGTCCACAATGAAAGTCTGCAGTTAAACACCTTGACAGTCTCCTAACCTTTTTCTCCTTAACATCTTTGATATATATTTTTTAGATTTTGATACAAAAGGTACCTTAACGCTCTATAACAATTTACAGTTCGTGAGAGGGATGTAGGGTGACTATACTACATATTTATAAAACCGAATATGAAGAATATCCAACTCTCTGGATGACTTTGTTGCATTGCCAGTTTTCTGTTTAATTTCTTTGCTTACATTCTGGTGTGTTACTCTGTTAAACAGAAGAATTGCAGCACCACCAATCAGGTGAGTTGGTCAATATTTTCATCCTAATTGTCGTGTAATGGACTTTTGTGTCCTTATTGGAAGGTTGGGGGGTTTATCTAAGCTCCTACAGCCCCAGTTTCCTCCTGTGTGAATATGTATGAATTGATACGTTTCTACCGCAGGAAGTTTCCCCTGAAACTACAGACTTACACTGCAAAAGTTGAAATCCATGCAAGTTTTTTTCTGTCTTATTTTTAGTCAGAATTGACTTTCTAATCTTGATAAGAGCCACATTCATGGGCATGTCTTATTTCAAAACATTTAAAGGAAAATGATGTCTGGTGGAAAAACACCTAATGAGATAAATTAATACTTGCTGATGGTCACATGTAAACAGAAATCATAAGCAACAGTCTTGTTATTCTTTTCTATTCCATTTTCCTGATTAAAGGTATTGTTTTGCTTCCATCAGAGGTTCTCTGTGTCTGTGGAAAGGTCCCTGTCCTCTGCTGATGAATAAGAACAACCTGAAAAATAGATATAAAGGAGGACACTGAGAGGACATGCTGAGCCCGCTGCATGATGGGACGGCCATAAATACAGGTGGAATATCCATAACTCTGTCCTCACATCCTAGACCACATCTCCGGGAACGGCACCAGCAAAGCTTCGACAACATGAACTCAGAGGTAAGACTTGGTATGTTCATGAGATAAAGCTATTATAGTTACATGTTGCAGACAGATATCTGATAAAACCACATTTGTATGCAGGAAAAGCTCGTTTTACTTCAAACTCTGTGTGATGTGTTCATGGTACGCTCACTTCTGTAACCTCAGTATGTTAGAGTCCTGACCTGGCAATGTAATCTGTTTTCTCACATGAATAAGAAATAAGTTGAAAGTTTGGTGGTTTGGGGCTCATTGAGCTTGTAAATCAAGAATACGATGAGCTCCAACTTGTCAGTGTTCGTTTAAAAACTCAATCGTACTCGGACGTATAAAAATACTGAAGGTTATATTTTACAGTTTGAGAATCCTAAAATGAGTGAATAACTGTGAAAACAAGTTAATTTGGTTTTCTCACATGTCATTTCATAACATTAAAACTTGTTTCAAGATTTAGCTCTATCTCAAGTTGCTTGATTTAAGAATAACAAAAAAATCATTCTATTGCTCATATTCAGTATATTTCACTTAAAATTCTTCTTCAAGAAGTGTGTTTTCAAGCATTTTAATCTAAAAATGAGCATTTTCTTCTTGTTTTAAGATCTGAGAATACTTATCAAGGCCATCTTGTTTTTGGGTTTATCAGTCTTATTTCAAGATTTCTAGTCAAGTGAAATTGTCTTGCTGCATGGACAAATAATTTCACTAGTTTTAGATATTTTTCCATCAAATTTAGACTCCCTTTTTTGCAGTGTTTGTCTAGGTGGGGACAGAAGAAGATTGAGTTTTAGATAAGAATGGTGTAGAGCATTGCATTTAATGAATAAATTGTTTTATGATTTCTATTTTTTAATAATTTTGGACTAAATTATCAGGGACTACATTGTAAAATCAGAATAGTTAACATTAGTAAGGAAGCACTACTTAGTACAACTTAAAATGCTTTTTAATAAAACCAGTTTATATGCTTTTTTTTCAGTAGAGTACACTTATAAATGAGTTTAAGCAACTATGAATGTAGTGAATGCTTATCATTATTCAGGTTGACCATGAGTGAGGAGGGCGCACAGTGGACATGAAGCCTGCTGTACATGGATATTTACATAGGGGACACTGACTGTCTTTGCCCTTGTATGTACTGGCTGTCTATGCTCCATGGCTTAGTCCAGCCGTCTATGGCATGGACCGGATGTCACGTAAACCAGTGAATAATATTTTCTTCTGTAGAATTCTTGGTGAAAATTCCTGTGGATGTTTTGCAGCCAGCCAGCTCTGTGGTGTAGACATGTTTTAAGATTAAACTAAAATTTTACAGAATTAAGTAACAACAAAAACCTGTGTTTGTACTCAGTGTATGTTTGTGCATGTGTGTGTGCACTATAGTACAGTTATTAAGACAGTAGTGGCTCTATTCAAAGATTAAGTGCTGCTAGAAACCCCCTGTCTCTGCATAATGGATTACATTATGTTAATTTTCCCAGCATGCTCTCTTATGTCACCGATTGTTTAAGTAGATCCTTAGGCGGTAACGTAAAACTTCTTTGTTGATCTTTACAGGAAGCCTGATATTAAAGTTTAAAGCAATGGAATAAAAGGGCAAAGTTACTCTGCAGCGGGTCTGTGTGCAAATTAGTCAGCTAAACCAGAACAAAGAGAAGAGATGAGGAAAAACAGGGCTGAAGTGTTGGTACAACAATATTAGAAAAGGAAGACATACTTTATTTTTTGTTTTTATTTCATGCAAAGTGTGGTGGCTTCGCTGAGCAGTCAGTAATTAGTTTGAAATGTATCTGTCTAATCAAAGATCAGTAATGGAATACCTGTGCTGTAATTTTGTGGGGAGGAGGGTGAGGACGGGTCTATAAGAGGATAAAGTTACTTCATCCTTGTATTACATACCTGCACACTCACACACACATACACACTCTTCTTTAAACACATCCTGCTCCTGTCGGACACTCAGGTGAAGCGCTGAATGACCGTTTGCTGCCTGGACTCCATGAATGTTTAAGCAGCCCCCGTGCTTCCTGAGCCAGGTAGCTCATTACCGCCTCATTATCGACAATACAGGGGCAGCGACCCAGCAGGAAGCAGCGGGGCCACACTCCTCCTCTTCCACCTCCTCCTCCTCACACTCCTTAGCTTCTCTCTCTCCCAGACTGTGGTACCGGGCCGGGTCAGATCCAGTGTTAGCGTCAGGGACCAATGAGCAGCAGGGGAGACGAGTAGAAACATTACCTGTGATGTTTAAAAAGGCTCCAACATGGAAGATCTGATCAGCGTCTAAGTCTGCCAGAAAACCAGAGGGCTGAAGTTCAAAGTGTTCTGGATTTATCAGGGTCAAGAAACATCACTGACTCAACCATGACGCACCAGGCTTTGGAAGTGAAGGAGGTAACGACATGAACAGAGCTGATGACTTTTGAGTTAATGCATTTTAACAGATAAATTTACTATTGATGTGAATTGGTGTTCAAATTTTACTTTAAGGCCTGTGAGAACTTTTTCTAGTGCATAATTCTACTTTCATCTTTAGGCCTGTTCTGAATACATGATTTAAAATAATGTTTTCAGCAACAAAACTAGTTATTTCTAAATGATATTTTCCAGTATCTGTGGTCAAGACAGAGTTTCCTTGGAGAACACAAATCCATTTTTGGTAAACCGGAAGCTGCTTTCACTACACTATGCTACCGGCAAGGTTTAGCAGTGACACTGGAGCTAAACAAGCTCTTTGTGATCATGTTCATTCCAGCCCACATACAGCTTTTATACAACAGTGGTCTCTTCTAACCTGAGAGTCTATCAATAAAACTAAGAGTCAGGTTATGTTTGCTCTGCTTGGTGAGGTTGGAGTTGGTAGATGAGCACTGGTTGGATGTATCTGGGATTAAAGTTGCAAGTTAAAGATATGTCTCGGAGCACCAGGCTGTGAGTAACGTTAAATGTAGCCGGATTTGATTGTTGTCACCTTTCAAACAAGAGTGCTAAGTCACTATGAATCAATACTAGGGTCAGAATTAACATATTAACTCAGATTACTCCATCATCATGATCAACCCTATTAAAACGTTTAACACATTGAACCCTACCTGCAGCACGCTGTTATATCATGTTGACTCAAAATCCCTGTAACATCTCTGGCAGTGCATTTTGGGTAGTCTGTCCAAGCAGAATACCCACAGTGCATGCATGAATGGGCAGTTGATCCAGTATGACAGAATTATGACCCTTTTTTGAGTCTGGTTACTCATAACAAATGAAACACTAACCAAGATTAATCCCACTGTGATTTATCTGATTAAAGCTTTTAATAGGTCTACACCACTAATAAATACATTACCTTGTTGCTTTGCATCCTGGGAAAGTTGTCTCAAACAAAGACAAGCTGTATTAAAGTGTAGATTCGTAAACAACACACTTTGGCTTGAGTCACCTCCTCACGATAGGGAGTGATGGTGCTCATGGGAAATGGAGTTTGTCACTACGAAAACAGTCCTCACAGTGCATATGTATTTGTCATTAAAGTTGCTGCAGTTGAGGTGCAGATGGCCTAGAGGTATAAGTTGTTCCCTATGAAGTTTCTTTCAGCATCTTGTTTTTGTTTTGTCAATACTGTTTGGGTCCAGTCTCACTGCATTAATGATTATTAGAAGCTCAAGATTTCAACAAAATGGTTTGTTAAGTGGCAAAAATCGACCTGAAGAAGTGCTAGTGTTTCTCTGTCATATGTCAATAGCTTGGTTTAATGGTTTATGGTGGTTTTCTTAAAGGGACAGTTTGTAAATGTTGAGTGTGAATCTTCCTTTATTTCCTTGACTTCAAGCCAAAGAAATATGAATGCTGTTAAACTGTTCATGTCTGCTCCGTACAACACACGCAGCCTTTTCTTCACTATTGTACGGTGCAGACATGTCGCTGGAGAACACAGCATGTTACTGCATGCTTGTGTGTAACATTAGTAACAGAGGAGGTACTGTACTGTACAGGTGTGTTGGGGGTCTGTGGTGGTCAGGTTTCCGGACACCTGCAGCCCCCTTAACGTGTGTTGCCCTGGGTGATGTGTGGTGTCACTCAAAGGCCCATGAGGAGCGCTATCTCTTTCAGGAGCCTAACTGCCACTTTGTGACTGCGTAATAGGATCCTGTGCTGTGCTGGATAGACAGGGACAATGGAGCGCCCTCTCAGGTGATGGTCTCTGGGTCAGATAGACTTTCTTGTTCCGGCTGCAGCCTGACATCAAAATTTGACTCTTAAAGAACATGTGTGTCGCCCTGAAGCATCAAATCTTACATGTCATCATCAACGTCATTGTAAAGTTTCCTTCTCATTGCTGCTCTTTACCATCGGTGAAGTGTTCAGGTGTACAGCAGAGGTTTATCTCTCATAAATCCTAGAAGATCTCTACCATGTGGCCCTTTAAGCTTTCCTTGGTCACTTTTAAATGTTATCAAAGACAGGAAAGCACTGACACTGAAATGCCATTTTGACCCTTTGTTTAACACAGTTTTTTCAATAAAATCTCAAGTTTTGAAATCACTAATTCAAAAGGTTGTAGCTTAAAAACGGTTAGCGACAAAGGAATACTGTAAATCAGGAAAATCATCAGTATGACCCAAAGTCTGTGATGGGAGTAAATTTACTCATCTTATTTGCATATTATGACATCACCAGGCGGCCATATTGGCTTACATAACTTTTATAAATACTCTGTAAACATCTGTATTTTTAAATTTTGTTTCTTGCATCGACATTGTATTTGTTTATGTTAAGTTTGGCCTCCAGTAACTGTGACTATTAAAATACTAAAAATAGCCATTCATCCATTATGCACACCTCTCGTATACAGATTCGGCTTCATGTTGAAAATAATGTACTGTGATTAAACACATAGATATTTAATGTAACAGCAGAATGTATATTTGTTTAATTATTTATTGTTTATTTAACACACTTTGCAACTTGTTAAACTACCACATTTAATATCTGCATCCTTGCACTACTCACCACTGCACTATTATCATATTTTTAGCCTGTAAATACTAGTCTTGTGTATTTGCTTTTCTTCGTGGTTATAGTTGTTGGTAATACTTGTCCTGCACATTTTTATTATTACTGTTTACCTTTTATGCCTTACCACTACCTTTTACAAGAGAGCACAGTATACCACAACAAATCCCTTGTATGTTCAAGCATACCTGGTGATTAAAGTTGATTCTGACTCTGATTCTGATGATGTTTCATGTGACCAGAAAACATTTTTAGACAAAACATCCCCACATAAATACATATTTGGTCTCCACAAATTTGCTTCCTGTGCTGTACGCTCACTTTGTTATTGATGGTTTCCTATTGGAGGAAGTACACACTGTAATCTATCAGTGTTTCCTGCTGCACTGCTCTTCTCCCTCCTATAATAAGAACTGATGCTCAGTCCTGAAAACTCACTCAGACACGCTCACATCAGGCATCTTCAGGGTAGGTGACTTTTTTTCATTCTTCCTGCTAAACTTGGACATTTGTTTGATTTTTTAAAAGATGGTTCGCTGTGAAACTTAAATGCCAGCTGGGTCAGTAGAGCAGCAGCTTGTTTTCCTGGAGAATGATCTGTGAGTGTCGGTTACTGGGACGCGGTGACTGACAGGTCGACTTGGCTGCGATTGGAGCCAAACTACTGAAGCACAGTGATGGTTGGCTCTTTCATAGCACCGTAATTAAAGTGCAAGTGATTATTTTACCAAGCAGCTGAGCATATCCTGTTTATCCATATCATAATCAATGTTACATTATCTGCCTTTTGCTCCTTGATTAAAAAACTTGAGTTATTTAATTTTTTTCCTTGCACCCAATAAGGTTGTAAGACTTCTAACGAGGGTGGGGTCGAGGTTTGAAGAAGACAAATGGTTCTTTAGAGGACACAGAAGCAGATTAGATAGCAGCAGCTGGTTTTAGATTTGTTATGAGAATTGAGGATGTAGCCAAGGACACGTACAGATATAAAGACAAACATGCAGGAAGTGAGACCCCCTGCTGGGAAACATACATCCGAGGTCAGTGGTGTCCAAACGTTTTCCCAAAAGGGCCGTATTGGAAACTGTAAAAATGACCAAGGGCCGACAGCTCTTATAGACATGTTTACTAACAGTAAAAGTTACAAATGAGTGCTCTATTGGAAAACTATTTCTTTTTAGTGGTTTCTGAAAAAAATGGTTAAGTCAACCATACTTGTGCTGTTATTGCAGACCTTTGAGATAAAACCAATCCTGAGAAAAATATGTTACAATTTTATGGCAGGATCAGGATCTGGACTTTATCACGTTTGTCTATACGACAATTATAAAAACATTCTTAACCCCAAATATCTCTGATCCTGCATTCTGAACCATTTTATGCTTCAACTTTTGTCTTTCTTTGACCATTTCATATCTTTAATTCAGTTTTTTGGTCCTCTTGTGTATTTTTTGTTTGTTTTTAATTCTAAAAAAATGATAATACTAATTTTAATTTAATGTTAATTCTAAACAACTCATGAAACACATTTTGCATCATACCAAATGCAATTAAATGTCAGCTGTAAAAGTTGAGTTTTTGCAGATTGTACAGAGCTTTAGCTTTGTAAAGTTGCCTATGCACAGTCGAAATCTTTGTGAATCATTACCAGATATATTAAGATTTATTTCAAGCACTTGACAGAAACTGTAAATGACCTAGGTCCTAGGTCATCAATGATTGTAAACACATCATGTTTCTGGCATACTCCAGAAATACAGATAAATAAGGCACAAAGAATGAAAACCATGTCAAAAATAACAATTTGCTTGGATTCGATTTAAAAAAAGAGGAACAAAAGGGTTCCAGACTTTTTTTAAACTTTCTTTTTCTTATAATTTCAGGTTTACAAAAGGTAAAACAAAATACTACAAGACAAAATATAAATGTGGTTGTTTAAGGCCAATCAATAGTACATAACATTGTATATCATCACACAGAAGAGGGGTTATAAGTGTTAATGGAAGAGTCAATTTTTTGCAGTATTTTTCACAGTCATCTGCTCGTACTCTTATGAAGACGGTGAGTTTTTGCTCACAGCCAAGATGATTTTGTAAAGATATCTGTTCTGAGATTTGAGAGCAGTTGGCATTTTACTTAGGTATAAGGTGACAAAACAGGAAACATCTTCAATTCCAAAAATGTTTTTCAGTTCTTTTGCCAGCTCTTGCCAGTAAGAATGGATTAGAAGGCAAAAATACATGAAAATGATCTGCCATAGGTGCACCATGTTTTCTCCAACATTCACCAAGACATGGGAGGCTTGTTGTGGATTTTTTTTGTTTTATCGCATGATGAGTTTTTTGCTCTGTTATGATCATCCCAGAGCCTGGATGAGCGCTGTACCAAAATCCTGAGGAACATGGAGGCCTCCCTGACAGCCCGGGATCGCGTGGGCATCCAGGATTTCGTTCTCCTCGACCCCTACACGAGCGAGAGTGCCTTCCTGGACAACCTGAGGAAACGCTTCCATGAGAACCTCATTTACGTGAGCAATAGTACTTGACACACTCTCTCTCTTACTCTAATTACACTTCCAGCCCTTCACCTTTGACCCCTAGAGGTCCTGTGGCTGAGTTGCTGAATCTAGCCCCCGTGTTGCTGAAACAGCAGCTCCTGTTCTTCTAAAATGCGGAGTGAGCAATTTAAAGGTTACTGCCGTCTGTAAGGTCTTATAAAGAGATCATCTAACTTATTGCTTTTGATAAGAGGAACATGAATTCTGCAGAGGTGGGAGCTTTATTTCCATGTGATGTCATGTGTGAGACAAATAATCTCCTGTTTTATCAAATGTGCAAGAGCTGCAGAACATGACTTCCTGTCCTTGTGTTTCTCTGCAGACTTACATCGGGACTCTTTTAGTGTCCGTGAACCCGTATAAAGAGTTAGATATCTACAGCAAGAAGCAGATGGATACCTACATGGGTGTGAACTTCTTTGAGCTCCCACCACACATGTGAGAAGTTCTTTATTCTGTATCAACTCAAAGTGGAATGATATTGAATAATGTACAAAATGGATGTTCTTTTTAAACTTCTTTATATCAAACTCATATTTGCTGATGCACATGAAAGAGAAGGGACGTAGCGGTCCACATATGCATGTGAAAGAACAGGGAACAACCAAAACAAAGCCAATGTTGTCCTGTCTGTCCAGGCTGAATTATCCAAAGTTTTATTCAGAGGTCAATTATTTAATTTTGTGCAGATATCTGTGCTTCCTAGAGTTGTGTTACCCAACCTTTTCCAACTCAGGGCCCACTTCTAAGTCTCAAGCAGAAAAGATGATGTGTTGCATGCTGCGTAAGCATCAAAACGTTCTCCATTAGGGGGCGATATGGAGGAAATATGTCAACATGTTTTTGTGGCAGGATCAGGATCTGAATTTCATATCAAGACTATTTTGACCTGCAAACATTTTAGTCCAAAATATTTCTTATCCCACCCTCTGAACTTTTCTCCTGCACCATTTCCCTTCCCTTTCAGCAACATCGCATAACTTTAATCTTGTCCTGTGTCCTCAAATGTGTTTTTTAGCTCTTATAATTCTATATTCATTCAAAAATGTCAGCAAAAAAAAAGAGAGTTGTTGAGTTTCGGGAGAATGTATAGAGGCTATGCACTGTCCAAATGTAGAGTAATCAGACATTACAAACTGGACTTGGTTATTTTGTTCACTTTACAGAAAATGCAAATGTAAACTTAACTTAGAGTGAGATTAAATGAAGTGCCACTCTTAGAACATTTCAAGATGAAAGCTGGGAGCTGTATGAACATGAGCATTAGGCTACAATTGGCCTTTGAGCCTGACTTTGGACACTCCTGTTCTAGAGGTTAAGCTGCCAACTGCAACAATTAAACTGATCATGGTTTCTTATCAAGTTCCCGTTTCATCTCCAAATATCTACAATCATTTCCTTTCAGCTCTTCACAGTCAAATAATCTTCATGACAAACGCTACCTCGCATTTTCAAAAGGGATTTACTTTTGTATTTTATTTTATTTTCAGTTATGCTCTGGCAGACAACGTCTTCCGCACCATGCAGTCTGAGTTCAACAACCACTTCATCCTCATATCAGGAGAGAGCGGATCCGGCAAGACGGAGGCCTCCAAGAAAATCCTACAGTTCTACGCTGTGAGCTGTCCAAGCACCAAACTCCTGAACAATGTCAGGGACAGACTGCTTCAGTCCAACCCAGTGCTGGAGGTCAGTGATGTGCTACACAGCTTGCATGTAGTAGATTAAAATTATCTAACATATATTTATGCCTCGCAGGCTTTCGGGAATGCCAAAACCTTGAAGAATGACAACTCAAGCCGCTTTGGGAAATACATGGACATCCAGTTTGACCACCAGGTGAGGCGAAGTGTTATGTATTTCATTAGCTTGCAGTGCAGGTGATGATATTACAAACTAGACAACCTTTCTGCCTCAGGGTGGTGCAGTAGGTGGTCACATCCTGAGCTACCTGCTGGAGAAGTCACGGGTGGTGCACCAGAATCACGGAGAGAGAAACTTCCACATCTTCTATCAGCTGGTGGAGGGGGGAGAGGAAGACCTGCTGCGCTGGCTGGGTCTGGAGAGAAACTGCAAGAACTACACTTACTTGGTGCAGGTCTGTAGAAAAAAAAAAATATATATATACAACTTAATCTATCTATGAAACTCTGAGACTTCTCTTGTTGTCTTTCGCAGGGTGATTGTGCCAAAGTTAGCTCTATTAATGATAAAAATGACTGGAAGACGGTGCGGAAAGCTCTCTCTGTTATAGACTTTGGGGAGAATGACATAGAGGTGAGGCTGAACTCTTAATCTCCCCAAACTAAAACTAAAACTCTGATAAAAGCTTTAAATTTTCCTACTTGGCGTATGTGCAGAACCTGTTTGGCATCATCGCAAGCGTGCTCCATCTTGGCAACATCAAGTTTGAAGCAGATGTTCGGGGATACGCCTCCCTCACCAACAACCAGGAGATGCAGTGGGTATCAAAGGTGAGCACAAAACAAACTGCAGATAGTTTGAAACCCTAAATTTTCTCCGAGATTACTGGGAGACTTTCCTTTTTGATTTTTTGATGCAGTTGTTGGGGATTCCTGCTCAGGTGCTACAACAGGGTTTAACCCACAGGAAGATCGAAGCCAAATCAGACGAGGTGATGTAACCACTTCTTTTTCTTTGATCTTTAAGGAAAATACATTTTTAAAGGATTTGTTTTCATTCTTTTTATTATGGTAAAGGTGCTCAGTCCCTTCTCTGTGGACCATGCTGTTTACGCCAGGGATGCTCTTGCCAAAGCCATTTATGGACGCACTTTTAACTGGCTGGTTAACAAGATCAATGAATCTTTGGCTAACAAGGTAAACAGGAATGTCCCATCATGATCAAAGAAGTTGGAAGAAAATTTGTGTTGCCTATTTTTTCATTGGGTTTAATCAAAACATGTACTGACAGTTTCTGTTTAATTTCTCTGTAGGATTCCTCCAGGAAAACAGTGATTGGTCTGCTGGACATTTATGGTTTCGAAGTTTTCAATGTGAACAGGTGAGATGACGTCCACAGATGTAAAGGGAACTCTAGGGATTGGGATTCAAACAGCTGTGGAAGCTTAGTCTAGATTCACCCTGTTCCAGAGTGATGGGTGCATCAGGGTAAGAAGAGAGTCAGGTGAAGTGATGCACTCATCATGCCTAGTGCCTACTGTAAGAGCCTGTGGGGGCAGTGCTATGAGCTGGAGTTACTTAAGACCACAGCAAATGAGTAGTCCAACAAAATATTCGAGCGTGTGTCTTATTTTTGGTTGCGACTTTTGTTTTTGGCCATGCAGTGTACCAGAAGCATGACTTGAAGAATTTGACACTTCTTCTTGTTTGCAGCTTCGAGCAGTTTTGCATCAACTACTGCAACGAGAAGCTTCAGCAGCTTTTCATCGAGCTGACCCTCAAGTCAGAGCAGGAGGAGTATGAAATGGAAGGAATTGAGGTGATGAAGCAGTAAGTTTTCTTTTGTCTTTGCAGCTCGAATCAGCAGTAACGTTTTTATAATGTCCTGTTTTACGCACAGTGGGAACCAGTGCCGTTCTTCAACAACAAGATCATCTGTGAGCTCGTGGAGGAGAAACACAGAGGAATCATCTCATTGTTGGTAAAGAAAAATGGATTATATATTCACTGATTAAACCAGAGCAGTTATTAAATCCTGGTGGTTTTTATGCTTATACAGGATGAGGAATGTTTACGTCCTGGAGAGGCCACAGACCTCACCCTCCTGGAGAAGATGGAGGAGAAGATCGGTGGTCACCCTCATTTTGTAACGTAAGCATCACATTTGATGGTGCCGAACAGGGAGTGCACAAAGAACATAAAACTTGAAATCCTATTTTTCCTGTCCTCCTTTTTGGTGGTAAAATTATGTCTGGAGGCTTTTTATAAAACTTCCCAAAATGTCCAGGTTTGATTTGACTGCTTACGTTCCATCTCAGACCGAAAATATTCAGCAAACTGCAGTTATATAATAGTACCCCCTCTTTTTCTCATGGTTGTGACCAGTGTTAAGATTTTTTAAGGCCTATTTCAAGTCAATTTTTAGGGAAAAAGTCTAAATCTTAAGAAAAAAAGTCAAAATTACAACATTAAAAGTCAAATTTTGAGCTAAAAAGTCAAAGTTATGAGATAAAAAAAATCTAATTTTGGGATAAAAGTTCAAAATTTTGTGATGAAAAGTCAAAGTAATGAAGTGAAAAGTCAATAATGTGAGATATAGTGGAAAATTATGAGAGGTTTAAGTCAAAATCCTGAGATAAACAAATTGATTTTTAATTAAATGACAATATTTAATCTAAAAAGTCTGAGCATTGAGATTAAAAAGATAAATATTTGATAAAACGTCAAAATTATGAAAAGAAATTAAAAATTTTGGGGAAACAAGTCAATTTATGAGAAAAAAGTACAATTTGGGGCTCTAAAGTCAGTTATGATACAAAGAGTCAATATTTTGAGACAATTAAGTCAAAATCAATAACAAAATTATGAGATAAAAAGTTTAAGTTTTGAGAATAATAGTCAAAATGATGAGAAAAAAATGACTTTTTTATCAAGAAAAGAAAGAAATCTCAACAAAGCTATTTTTAAACTTTTATATTTTTAACTTTTGGAAATGGGCTTATAGACATTATTTATGTTTCCATCATAGAAAATATTCAAACAGAAAAGAATTGGTTTGAATGAATTTGTGGGTTATGAAGCTACTTTGTTATACACGAGTATCTTAAAGTATTGTTTGCAGTGTCTCCAAGAGTAGGTGTCCTTTTTGGGGTTTTACAATATGGTCACCTTAACTTAAAAAGGTTGTCTCATATTCAAAGTATTATTAATTTACCTTTACTCTTTGTTCTGTAGTCATAAACTTGCAGACCAAAAGACAAGAAAGACACTGGAGAGAGGAGACTTCCGCCTCCTGCACTACGCTGGAGAGGTGACATACTGTGTTGTTGGTAAGAGTTTTAACCCTCATGGAAAAGATTGTTTTTTTGTCTTTTATCCCTAACTTACTGTCAAATAAGCGAAATTACAGCAGCTAAATGCTGAATGGAAGTAGAATTACAGAGCAGAGGAGAGAAGCTTGAAGAGATGACTCAGCATTTTTATGCGAACTGTTTATAAATGAAGCCCTGTCAGTTTTTCTCGCAACAAAATATCAATTAAAAAACAAGTGAAACATTTTTTTAAATTAAAAAAAGCTATTTAAAAGATTTATTTTTGTTTTGCTGTTCAAAATTTAACTGTATGACTTAAAAATGCTGAAAACATTTCAGTATTTCTCCTTGTAGCTCCCTTTGCTAACACTGAGTGTCCACACTCTACCCTTACTTGTTTTATCATCTGTGTCATTGCTTTTAGAATAATATTATTACATATAGTGAAAGATATAAACAAAGAAGACACAAAAAGCAAAGCTACATACCTGAATTCTTGGTAGGGGACCCCCAGACTTTTAGCATCATTAGCTTAGCTTGACATCATGAAGCAAGCGTGATACAAAGAGTATTCTAGTAGATGAAAGTACAATTTTAGCATTCATCAATCTAAAAAAATAACAGTAGAAAAGGCCCGTGGTTCTTAGAAAATGAAACAAGCACCATTTATTTATCACTTTTAATGAAGACCTGCACTCCTATGAACTAACAGCCTCTCAGCTAGGTCTGTTAGGCTAACTGGTGGCTAACAAAATTAAAAAGTAATTCAATCAAAAATATTTTAACAGTGTAAAAACTGGGCACAATTAAATGTATCCAAAAAATATGTTTTGTTTAACATTTTAATTTTTTTTACAGAGGATTTTCATAAGAAAGTTTCATTAAGTTGTTTTTTTTTATGTTTCCAGGTTTCTTGGACAAGAACAATGATCTCTTGTATCGAAATGGGAAAGAGGTAATTTTTTAATGATATACTGTAACATTCTCTCTTGTTACACAATTCATAAAAATAACAATAACAGCAGCAAAGAAAACTGTGTTGTAAGATCAGTTTCCTGCTCTTTTTCAGGTCATGCGTCAGTCCAAGAACGCCATCATCAAACACTGTTTCCCTGTTACAGAACCAGACAGCAAGAAGAGGCCTGAAACTGTAAGAAATGATTCTCAGAGTACAAATTATTTCATTTACAAAGCTCAGTGCTTACACTCTTCATCTCTCTGTCACTCCTGAGGTGGTCACTCAGTTTAAGAGCAGTCTGGTGGGTTTGACTGAGATCTTAATGTCCAAAGAGCCGTGGTACGTCCGCTGCATCAAACCCAACGAGGCCAAGCAGCCAGGTGAGGCTTTGAATCACCCAAACTCAACCATTTTCATGAGTTAATAGTTTTACTGTATAATAGCTCACTCTCCACCATCTTTTGTAGGACGTTTTGATGACGTGTTGATAAGACACCAAGTGAAGTATCTGGGTTTGATGGAGCATCTGCGAGTCAGACGAGCTGGGTTTGCATACCGACGCAAATATGAAATCTTTCTCCAGAGGTACTCAAGCTCACTTTCAGCTCTATTTCTATTTAAAATTTTCATAGTAAATACTTTTCAGGATGTCATTAACACACACTCCTGCTTTTGTGCTCAGGTATAAACCTTTATGTCCAGACACCTGGCCCAACTGGAAAGGCACAGCATCGGAGGGTGTGCAGCGCCTGATCAAACATCTCGGCTACAGATCTGATGAGTACAAGATGGGCAGGTATGCAGGCAGTAAAATTAGACATTTATGTAAAGTGTTGTGCTCAAATAAAGTAGAGATCCAAAATACCAATTTCATGAAGTCATATCAAATAAAAACAACAGTAAAAAGGAAAAACTTACCATTACTAGTTCAAAAACAAAATCCAAATTGAGAAAAAAAAGTTCAGTCACACTAATGTCACAATCCACACAACAAACCCCAGCGATCACAGACTTCACCAAGAAAGAGAGATGAAAATACAAAGCCAACAGCACAAGGCAAAAGACTTCAGAACAACAATTTAGAAACAAAGTAAAACTTATAAGCAACTCATGACACTTTGTCTCTTTCACTCAAGGACAAAAATCTTCATCCGACACCCGAGAACCCTGTTTGCAACTGAGGATGCTTTTCAGGTCTGCAAAAATAAGCTGGGTAAGATATTAAACTTATTCACTTTTCATACTATATCCACAATCACAACTGTCCTGAAACTGAAACTGTAATTGATGAAGCAACAAGGATTCAGGCCAAGTACAAAGGCTACAGAGTGAAAGGAGACTTCTTGAAGCAGAGAGAGGCTGGTGAGTATTCCCACAGACTTTGGTTACATGTAGATAAATCTCATAAACTTCAAGTGTTTATAGATTTCACTTACGGTTACCTTGTCTGACCCAAACAGCCACAAAGATTGAGAACTGCTGGAGAGGTCTGAAGGCCAGAAAAGAGAGAGAAAAAAGAGCCTGGGCTGTAAAAGTCATCAAGAAGTAAGTAAAAGTAAAACATCTGTGTAAGGAAAGACTGCTCATCAGCACTAAGACTGATAAAGTATTTTCCTCATGGTTGTTTTATTTTAGGTTCATCAAAGGCTTCATGATGAGAAATCAGCCAGCCTGCATTGACAACACTGAGTACCTGGCGTATGTGAGGCAAAACTACCTCACACGGCTGAAAGAAAACCTTCCAAAAACAGTTTTGGAGAAAGATGCTTGGCTCACTCCTCCTCCGATAATGCAGGAAGTGGGTGACATGTTTTTGACATCAACTCTCTGTATTTATTGCAATCTGTTAAAACACACCTCAAATAGTTCACCTTTAGACTAGTCCTTCCTCAAAAATAGAAAATAGTCAATCACAGTACAGGGTGATCACACGTCCTCTTTTGCCTGAACATGTCCTCTTTAAAATTATGACCAGGGGGATTGCATAAAACTCACCAAAATATGCAGGTTTTTCTCAGCTTGTTCTACAAACCATTGCTGTTCATATGAAGTGCTGCACTGGGCTGTATCCCAACTAAGATTTTGAGGCATTGTTTACACTTTTGCACAAGAGAAATATTCGTATGTCTTTTTATTGAAGCATGCAGAAAGGCATTATTATGGAATTCCATCCCACCGGCTTAAAAATAAGAAAAGGGAAATTTGGCTTTTTTTTAAAGATTTTTTTTTTTTGGGGGGTGAGTCGTATAAAGTCAAAATTTTGAGACTGAGCCAGAATTTGAGATAAAGAGTTAACATTTTGAGATAAAAAAAGCTTAAACTCTGAGGAAAAAAAATCAAAATTTTCAGATATAAGGTCAAAAATTTAAGATAAGATGTTAAAATTTTGAGGGTAAATGCTAAAAAAAATTAAGATCCAAAGTCAACATTTTGAGTTGCTGAGATTTCGAGATAAAGGCAAAATTATGACGAAAAAAGTCTGAATTTGTAGACATCATCAAAATTGTGTCCTTTGATCTAAAAATTAAATTGAATATTGGCAAAAAAAAAACCCTACAAAGACAGTTTTTTGTTTTCTATGTTCTAACTCATGGAAATAGGCTTCTTTACATTATTTTTTACATCATAGCAAATTTTTACCTAAAATGGAAAAGGAGGGTAGGAGGGACCCAGAAGTTGGGGAGGGATTCTTCTCTTGGGGCTTTTAGAATATGGTCACCCTGTGGTTAGGATTTTGGGACAGCCAAACAGATTTCATGGGTCATCCCTTAGATGTGACCTTACTTTTTTTCCAGGCTTCCAAGCTGTTGAAGAAGCTCTACACCCGCCACATGGTGAGAAAGTATGTCCGAGGAATCACAGCACAAAGGAAAGCTCAGGTGGTGTATTAGAAACACTCGTCTAGGTCAAAAAGTAATGAAATTTGTGTTTAGAAGGTTATTTCCTTGTTATAAATTTGCTCCTTGGTTACTTTGTCAAACTTCTCTGCCTATGCCAAACAATTTATTAAAACCAAAATTTTTCCATTATCCAGCTGCTGCTAAAAGACCAGACAAGCTCCATGTTCAAAGGAAAGAAGGAAAACTACCCGTTCAGTGTGTGCAGGCCGTTTGTGGACACCAGGATCAGTAAGACGACAGAGTGCATCACAGGAGAAAATGTTTCATGTTAATTTCATGTTTCATTTTTCTGTACCAGAACTTTTCTTCCATGAATTTCTAAAATGTGTTCAGGTGCCGACAACATCAGCATCAAAGTCCTTCAGATGATTCGGCACGAGCACGTCAAGGTAAACACGTCTTAACTTTATTTGTTTTATGTCTTTGGGTTTCTCTGAGGGTTTACACTCTGACCTTACATGTGTGTGTGTGTGTGTGTGTGTGTGTGTGTGTGTGTGTGTGTGTGTGTGTATGTGTACTTTCTCTCCACAGTACAGTGTGCCAGTGGTGAAGTACGACAGAAACGGCTTCAGGCCTCGTCCGCGGCAGCTCATCTTCACGCAGGAAGCTGCTTATCTGGTGGAGGAGGCCAAGATCAAGCAGCGGATTGATTACAGAGCACTGAAAGGTAACAATGGAGACAAAATAACTACAGGGAGAGGAACATAAACTAGTGCTCAGGGCTTTTTACTGTCATATTAATGTTATTCTAGTTTAATAAGTCATTCTTTTTCATAAAGGTGCGTCTGTGAGCAACCTCAATGACAACTTCCTGATCCTTCATGTGACGTTTGATGACATCAAGCAGAAGGTACCGGTAAACCAAAGTCAAAATGATATAGATACCTTTTCTACAATCTTTTGAATACTGGGGCTGTAGTGTAACCAAATAACTTATTTTGCCTGGGGATTTATTAAATTCTCCAAAATGTGCGGGGTTTTTCAGCTTCTTCTACAGATCATTGATATTCATAATAAAGCAAAGCTGCACTGGGCTACTAGAATTATTCTGATGAACCTGTCAAGATGTTAAGTATGAAGGAAAACATGCTAGGACTGCTTGTGCTGGGTTCTCAGATGGGAAATACTAAAGTTATAATGCACTTTTTGTTAAAGTCTGGTGTTGAGAGGTTTTTTGATGGCTCAGATCAAGTCAAATTTAATTTTGGGATAAAAAGTCAAATCTTAAAGATAAAAAGTCAAAATTCTGTGATAGATTCAAGTTCAATTTATGAAATAAGGAGTAAAATTTTGAGATGTCAATATTGTGGACTTAAAAAGTAGAAATTTTTAGCTAAAAAGTCAAAGTTATGAAATAAATGTCAAATCTTGTGATTAAAAGTTAAATTTTTAGACAATAGGTTGAAATTTTGAAACAGTCAAAAATACAAGAAAACAATCAAAATTTTGAGTTCAAAAGTGAAACTTATGAAGAGAAAAAAGTTCAAATTTTGAGCTAAAAATTCAAAGTACTTGGACAAAAATTCAATATTTTGAGATAAGGTCAAAAATTCAAGATATTTAAGTCAATATTATGAGATAGTTTGGAAATTTGAGATAATTAGAAATAAGAATAAAAATCTTTTAAAAAAGTATTGTTTTGTTTATTTATTGTGGAAGTTTGACTGTGTATGAGCAGAAAAATGAAAATAAAAATCTTAACAGAGCCACTTTTTCATTTTATATTTTCGACGGGTTTAAGTTTATGTGTACATTATCGAAAGTTTCATCTCAAACAGAAGAGGAGTGTTTTAAATAAATGTATGGGTTAAGAAACTCCTCTGTCAACTTTGAGTCTCTTTGGGCATTTTTGCAGTTTCAAATAAGAGGCTGGGTAGAGAGTCCTCTTTTTGATTTTTCAGAAAATGGTCACCCTAGTTTTAGGTGTGAAAAGATGGATCTAAGATGGATTTATTTTTTAATGTGGGGCCTGGCAAAATGAATAAAATATTAACTTCCATTGCCTGTGAGGATCCCAGTTGCTAAAGGGACATTTTTTATTTCCCAATGAGTCATCTCTTAGCATATAGAGACCTTATACCTTTGTTTCTAGGGGGATCTTGTTCTGGAGTGTGAGCACCTGTTTGAGGCCCTGACCAAGCTGAGTGTTTTCGCCAACAAGCAGAACTGCATCAAAGTGGTCCAGGGCAGGTATGCTATCCTACATTTTCAGAATATAGTGAATTTAAAAGCGGAAACAATGAAGAATGTTGTTTGAATCTTATTTAATGTTTTTTTTAATCTGTTAATTGCAGTGTTCGTTTTGACATCCAGCCTGGCAGAGAGGGGTTTGTAGATTTCAAAAGTGGTCAGGAGTCCATGATCTACAGGGCAAAGAATGGTCACCTGATGGTGGTAAGAGTGGTACAAAGTAAAATAAAGAAAAACAGCCTTTTTATTTAATTCCAATTCTTATTTAGCATTCAAAATTTTAATTTCTCTTTTCAGGAGTCTACAAGAACCAAGTCCAGGTGATGCTGCTGGTGATGTGGGTTGATCGTGCTGCAGGTTTTGTTAACAGCAGTCTTTGATTTGCTACCTTGCTGCAGGGTTGTTGCCAATTAGTGTTTTACGTCCACATATTTTTACTGTACCATTATTCAGTTGTTTATAATACTAATCGTACAGAAGCACTGCCAATGTCACAGCTGTATTTCGCAGACATGCTCCGAGCAGCCAAACTAGAATTCCAGCCTGCTTGTTCCCAACATCTGGAAACCTGTTCCAGTAGAACCATCCTTAAAACTAACATTGATTGTAGAACTTGTAACCTTATTTTTGTTAAACTTACATTAAATCATGTCTAGATGATGCCGTAGATTAAAAAATGTATAATGTATGTTGTATGTGTGCAGCCATGTGGATGAGATTACTCATGTTGTACTCTCTTAGTAAAATATGTCAAACCAGACTGTGAAGCATTTGTGTGTTGTTTTTGACTGTGGAAACACATATGCATTCCAGCACAAACACATCTCACATTAGATAACCTCCACATCCGTAACCTTTGTGCCACTGAGACAAATCTGTGTCACTATAAGTAGATTCCCCTACTGGTTAAACAGCTTTCTAAGAATAGGATCTCCTCCAAATCTTAAAATCAAGTTCTTATTCTGCCTTTGTTGACAGTTAGAAGATTAAGACTGCTTTCACACAAGTTTAACCTTTGTTTTTCTGAATAATGACAAGAGCTTCACCTCTTTAACCAACAAATCCATAATCGCAGTGCATTTAGTGGAAGAGTTAACTGCTCAGTATTTCATTCTGCAGTGACCTCTGCTGGGCAGAATAAACTCCAACAAGAGTAACATATTTGACTTGAGATCAGATCAGAACAATTCATAGTTCTAAGTCACAAACCCCAAATTTTTGTTGGTGTTCTAGATTTGAAACCATGACCAGTGTCAGAGACAAAAACTAGAATCAATTATGTAAGTAATGTATTACTCAGTGCCCTTTTTTCCCTCAAATAAATCAAAAGACATAAAAATGTAAGATTGTATTTTTTTTTAATAAACAAAAGTTAATTAACATGAATTTTTACTAAGGGAATTGCTATGCCATATGGAAATAAACTTTTAAGAATATGTGCTATAAGCAAGTATTTTCCCAAGCTCTAGTCAGGATAGTTATCAGTTTTTAAAAAACGAGATCTTTTGAAATTATCTCATAAAATGTCATATTTAATCATATTTACTCATATGTAGACCGAACCGTTGGTCAGTTATTAGCGTTTTAAAACGTTAGCACAAGTAGCTCAAGAAAATCTAACTTAAAAACGTCAAAATGTCTCATTAACCATACCTAACGACCACTGTTCTTTCCTCCAAATGCAGATGTTTTCTTTGGAATAATAAAAAGATTTTGAATTCAAATATTATATTTATCACGTTAAAAAACAGCTGTTGTAGCTGGATAGCGTGCTATGCTAAATTGCTAACAGGCTTTAACGGTGGAAGTAGGCCCATTTATTTCTGAGGCGTAAACTGTGGATGAGGTTATTTAAACACACAAATCTATTTTCTGAGTCATTTAGCTGGCCATACAATTATAAATGATGTCAACTTGACTATTCGTTATAGCCCATATGATTATTGGAGATAATGAATTTCATTAAAACTTACTAACTGATAAGCAAGTTAAAGTTAGCCATAGCCACGTGAATATAATTAGACCTTCAGGTTAAATATTATCAAACTGACTCGTAGTTAATGATTGAATAGAGGTTTGGCAGTGATCGAAGGGCCAAGGTTTAAATGCTGAGTATAAAGCTGTAAGAAATTGTAAAAACGGGTACAGAGAAGTCCTGCCAAGATGGAACAATTCACAACAGTGTTATTTCTGCTTCTGGTGTCATGTTGCTGCAGCACATTTGGTAAGTTCTCACAAACTATTATAACCTGAAGAAAACATGACAAAGATCAACACATTTTGTTTACGGTCATATTTTGAGTTAGACTCAAGAACTCAAACAGAGTATATGTCTATTTATCAGGGGTGGACAGTAAAGGAATTACTTGCGTCATGCACTTAAGTGAATTTTTGAGTATCTGTACTTTACTTATTTGTTTCTTTGGAAACTTATGACTTTCACTCCACTACATTTTTAAGTCAAGAATTGTCATTTTGACTCTACTACATTTCTAGGAAGCTTGTTATTAATTTCCCCTTTGAGGCTCAGCTCAATCAATCAGCTGTTGATGTTTTTCTCTTTTCTAAAATCCAATTGGCCACACACTGACCCAATCACAGTCACTGCTCACACCTGTGATGGATTTCGAAATATGTCTACAAGAATAAATGCATATCATCTTTAAGAGGTTTACATCACTGTCCTCAGACATGGGTATACATTTTATAAAGGCATGTTATGTTGTCAAAAACAATAGAGCAATGTACTGACATACAAAAATGTACTTTTGAATACTCAAGTTTTTTTAAAGTAAGTACTTTGGTACTTTGACTTCAGTAAAATTTTAACTGAGCAACTTTTACTTGTAGTTGAGGAAGATTTGACCACAAGTATCAATACTTTGACTCAAGTGCTGGAGCTCAGTACTTTGTCCACCATTGCTATTTATTTTAATCTAATTGAAAACAATGGAACTGCTTGAGAACATTTCATTATCTGGTGTTGTTGGTTGATTATACATAACATTAAAGCTGTCAAAAAGCTTAAAATCAATTTGTTGTTGACATGCAAGTGAATTAGGTGACAATATCAAACCTCTATGATTATGACTCTATGTACCACTTGACTCCACACTGATTCCCTTCTCGTCTGTTTTTTTTGGGACAGGGCAGTCATGTGAAAGACACTGTGGGGAAAAATTTGACACATGTTCATGCCACCCAACGTGCACATCTCTGAAGACCTGCTGTGCAGACTACAAAGAGTACTGTGTGGACACCCTGCCATACTCTGGGTCCATTCTGGGCGGGACTGATTTTATGCTTCTTGGAGCAAATTTTACATTAAATGCAACACTTGTATGCAGGTAAAATCACTTTATATGCCTCAGTTTAAGCTTATCATGAAGTAAAATTAAGGATATCTTTGCAAACATGGACTGGACACTTGGGTAGAGAAAATTGAAAGTATGAAGTATGGAAACAATTTTTTTTCTGGCAGGTTCCACAAAAGTATCGACACTTTGGGGTATGTGGATGAAAATGGTAGAGGCCATTGTATTTCCCCACTGCTGTATGAAACAGGATGGGTCCCTTTTCAAGTCTCCTCTGATAATGGCACAACATTCAACAGAGATGGATCCTGGCTCTCAGGTACAATAATTTCAGATGATTCTACAAGTCGTACAATTTTTTTAAATTTTCATTTTGAAATAATACAAATGTTGGGGTTTTTCTATGTTGCAGTTCACACTGGTAAGTTAGATTCTAAGTTTAAAGCCATACTGGTGAACTCAACAAAATGGCAGTACTATGGCACACCTGGTGTTGGCGGCGCTCTGGAGATGACGTG
This sequence comes from Thalassoma bifasciatum, assembly GCA_008086565.1. Lineage (NCBI taxonomy): Eukaryota > Metazoa > Chordata > Actinopteri > Labriformes > Labridae > Thalassoma > Thalassoma bifasciatum. The sequence goes on from RPOG01000064.1 coordinate 1,165,761, forward strand.
GAATACCTCCCTGGTCAGAGCAGAGAGGGTCAACATCGAGCTGTGGGGGTACAGGGAGACAGGTAAGCAAGCTGTTTTTATACTAAATTTGTTACCTGTTAATTAATGAAGTAAAAACACTGAGTCCTGTGAAACAATTTTCTGCAGGAAAGGCCTACACAGACACCTGGCAGGGGGAGTGGGCCTATCTGTACTCACTTGTGAAGGATTATCCCAACAATGGCTCTTTTAGCTTTGTGCCCCAACCAGCAGAAAAAGAGTTTTCAAGTTGGGAATTAGGTTCTTTACGTGTCAGTCCCAGCACAAACAGCGATGGCATGTGGTGTGTACATACACTTCCTGTATCCCCCAAAATTGTTATATTTGACAGTTGTTTAGAATTAAAACTGCACAATTTCTGAAGTTAATTCTCCTGTGTTTCTTCCAGGAACGTTCAAGCGGCGTGGACTGAGGATCACGCTCTGGCCTGGCATCTGGAAGAGCAATTCAGGCAGCACTCTCAGTCCTGGGCCTTGAACAAATGTTTAGCTTGGGACTTACTGGAAACTAATCTGCCGAACTTCCTCAGCGAGATAATCGACTGCCCCTGCACTCTGGCTCAGGCGCGAGCCGACACAGGGAGGTTCCACGTAAGTGTTGGGATAAACAGTTAGATCTATAAGCATGTAAATAAAACAACAGTTGCGGTTAATGATTTCAAAACTGCTGAATTGTTGTGAGTCATCTTTAGCACATCACAGCGACTGGACTTAAAGATATAAAAAACTGTCACACACCCAACAGATACAAACTCAAAGTTATTATGCAGGAACATTTCAAACTATTTGGACAGCGACGTCATAAAATTACTGAGGTTTAGTCTAAACTTGCTTAATGATTCTGGTGGTTGTCAGAGGGTGCAGCCTCACACTACTACTCCCTGCTTATCAGTCCATGGTCATGTGTGGCCTCCCATCACTGTAACAACTACAAAAGCAGCTTTTCTCTGAAGCATATTCAGGTGTTGATTATTTTTATAGTGAAAAACCGACAGCCAGGGTTGGACTGAAACATGAAGTGAAAATTCAATGAAAACAAAGATTATGTGTCAGCTTGTTTAAAATCTGAATCCATCAGTATTTCTGCACCAATAGAAGTTCAGGTATGTACACTGAGCGGCCTGCTCATCTGCTGTATCTCTTTCCAGACTGATTATGGCTGTGATATTGAAAAAGGGAGTGTGTGCACCTATCATCCTGGGAGTGTCCACTGTGTAAGGGCCATACAAGCAAGGTAAGTCCTTGACTTATTTGACCTTCAAATATCATATTTTAGTCCTCTGGTATTGAAAAACAAAACTCTATTAGGGCAGAAAATGCAGTTCTACGAATGTCCACTAGGGGCTGGTTGTAAAGTCCAAGAAACCCCATTAGAGCCCACATTAAAATATCTGTGTTCCTCTTGGGATTTGCTTTCTTACCACAGTGACCAAACAAATTCAAACTAATATTCAACTTTATTTATGATGTGCCTTTTATACAGTGAAGCGTGCTGCTCATAGCACTCAACAAAAAAATAAAAATCAGAAAATAGTAAAATATTAAATAATTAAAAGACTAAACCCAGATGTGGGATAATAAAAAGAACACTATCCTCTCGAGGCTCCATTGAGGCCTTTTGGAAATCAGTGACATCTCTGAGACTACATAGATGATCAATACAGTCGATGGTGAAAATGTAACGCATGTGAAAACACACAAGGAACACAACACAAGACATACATCACTTATATCGTTAAAAACAACAAGATTCAGAGTATGAATTTAACAATACCAAGAAACAGGATAAACAGGGCTGTTTCTATAAAAGTAACATGTTAATTATTTTCAAACAGACTATACTGTCAATCTTTAGGCTTTTGTATTTTTTACTCTACTTTTATCTGCACTTGTTTTGACCTTATTGACTGGCTCGTGCTACCTATCATGACAGTGATCAGTAGCAGGAAACCCTTCCATGGTCCACAGCAGTCACACCTGTTTTACTGCCCTTCTGTAGATAAGACCTGAGTACAGCTGTAAACAATCAGCACTGTAAACTTTCCTCTTATTTCTGTCCTGTTCTCTTTTTCAATGTTGGTGTATCCAATCACTGTTACCTTGTAAAAAAAAATTGGTATAATAGAAAAAAGAATACAACAGCTTTGACTCAATGGTTACTGTGTGAAAAGTTTAAAGACATGACAGTTCAAGAGGGGCCTAAACATCTAGAGCTCCCTCTATTGGCTGAGGAAGGTTATAAAGCCCTATTATTAACAGACTTGGGACAATTTTCTTAAAACCTGATGTCATGAAAGTAGTACCAATACTTTAAGTAATTTTAAGTGAATATCTAAGAAGTTCAACTTATCCACAGCCCGATGTACGCAGCAGGTCAGCAGTGCTGCTATGACAGCACCGGAGCTCAGGTCCTCACAGCAGACTCAATCGGGGGCAGCACCCCAGACCGAGCTCACGACTGGGGCTCTCCTCCATTTAAGAAACCTCCTCGGATCCCCGGACAGTCCCACTGGGTGTACGACGTCCTCAGCTTCTACTACTGCTGCCTCTGGTCGGACAACTGCCACTACTACTTCAAACACCGGCCGTCCAGCGACTGCAGACGCTACCAGACACCCAGCTCAGGTAAGAGGATCGTACAATCAAAGGTTTATATGTTTTCACAGGATCAGTTCTGGTTTCAAACTCTAAACTGTGTTTGTTATACCAGCTGTGGTGTTTGGAGATCCTCACTTCATCACATTTGACGGGGTCAGCTACTCATTCAACGGGAAAGGAGAGTACACTTTGGTGTTCTCAGAGGAAAAGAAGCTGACAATTCAGGGCAGGACTGAGCCTGTGAACGGTGAGATACTAAACACACTGGACTTTTTTTGTCTGCTTTGTGTTTTATTCTCTTACTTATTTGTTGGGTGATTAGTAACTCTGAATTCTCCTTTGGTGTAAGCTTTTAGTTGTCTCGATGTTAGCAATGTCACAGTCTGGCGACTTGTCCAGGGTGCACCCTGCATCTTGCCCAATCATGACTGGGCTAGGCTCCAGCCCCTCCTGTGACCCTGAGATAAAGGTTAATGAGCGTAGATTATTAATATATGGCGGGTTATGGATTTAGCAGGAATCATTATTATCTGATCTCAATCCCCTTTGAGTCAACAAGGGAGAAAACTGTTCATTTGCCAAGCCCATACATTTCCAGTCATTTGACCTTTGACAGTTTTTGTTCATCAACACACCCATGTGGGCTCAAGTTCATTTGCTGTGAACAGGTTTTATGCGCTGGGCTTAAAAATGACAGCTTCATCAGGGGTCAATAAAGCTCTTTACAATGCAAAACTGAAGTCATACAAGCTTTTTTTGGCCTATTTGTAGGCAAGAAGACTTTACTCGAGTTGCTTGAAATAAAAGTGATGCAAAAAAGATTTTTCTCACCCCACTGGAAGTCTTTTTTTACTCTTCAAAAAAATTGAGGCCTCATCTTTGTCTTTTATCTTTTTGAAGTTTGACATTTTTCTGGACTTGTCGGGTGAATGTGGCTCATATTCAGTCTAATAAGATGTTTTTTACTCAGAATAAGACATAAACACTTTCCTAGATTCCTAGATTTTTTGCAGGGTGGCTGTGGTTAAGAGGTGGCACCATGCAAGCTGACAATTTGGGTGTTTGAGTCCAGCTTCTGCAGTCACATGCTGAAGTGCCATTGAGCAAGACACTAAGCCCAAAATCCCCTTCTGGGTTCCTATGCAGTCACAAGCCAGGCATTTGTGACAGACACTGAGCCACGAAGGAGGAGCCAGTTTAGATGTTGTGTTTACAAACAGAAACAAAAATTCCTGCAGACCCTACTTTTAATGTGGATTGTCACAATCCAGCAAGTCAAGAAACCCCTGTTTCTTCACAGGGTACCTATAATTATTCTCTTTCTCCCTCACTCGTAGAAACCTCGATTAAAGCCACTAAGCTGTCGTCTGTTGCCATGCAAGAAGCAAACTCTGATGTCATCGAGGTGCGACTGGTCAGCGGTCACAATGGCCTCCAAGTTCTGCAGAATCAGAAAAGCATCTCGTTCACCGAGCAGAGCTGGATGGACCTGCAAGGTGAGAACATGATTCATCTCACTTCAGAGCTTTGAAGCTTCTCTCCAAATTGAGCCATCATGATTAAACTTTCTTTAATCTTTTTGTCAGGCGTCTTCGTGTTTTCTCCAACGCCTACAAACGTGACCGTGATGTTTCCCTCTGGTGCCAGTGTCGAAGTGCGGCTAACAGAGGAAACCATGACGACCACCGTGCTGTTGCCTGAAGAGTTCAGAAACAAGACGGTGGGACTGTTGGGACGGATGAACGGGGACCCGGCTGATGACCTCACACTCAGCTCTGGAGTGCTCGTGCAGGACAGAAACGATCCTTTGGAGGTGTTCAGCTTCGGAGCTGGCTGTGAGAAAATATTTATACAGTTGATAAAACACCGTTCACGACTTTTTAAATACTAAGATGATGTTTTGGTTTATGTCTTCCAGGGGCTGTTTTCAACAGGTCTGCTTTGTTCACTTATGACTCTGAATATCTCTTGGAGCAGTACTACTCCGGGCCAAGACACGACTTGAGTTTTATTCCAGTGTTTACTATCCCTGAGAATCCAGATGATCCATTAGCCAATCAGGCGTCAGAGATCTGCTCTGGAGAGGGCGCACAGTTCTGCAGGTGTGAGGACAAGATGTGCTTTTACTTTTATGCAGAAATGTAGGATGGAGAGTAAAGTGGCTTTAATCCTGTGCTCTGCCCTGTAGGTTTGATATCCTGGTAGGTCGCAGTCCTGGGATGGGAAATGCAACCAAAGTGTCTTTCCAAAGTCACATTTCTCTCACTGAGGACCTAAAACCAGGTCAGTCAATGAGAAAAAGTTTCATCGTGAACTTAATGAAAGTCTTTTTCTTTTGTTTTTTATCGTCTGTTGTTGTTCTTTTGTGCAGTGATTTCCTGTGGGTGGCTGGCTCCACCCGACAACGGGATGAAAAAGGGAACCACATACTTACAAGGAGCCAAGGTGCAGCTGTCCTGCAACAATGGCTACATTCTGTCAGGATCCACAGAGCGCGTGTGCCAGGACAACGGACGGTGGTCTGGAAGCAAGACTGTCTGCAGTATGAATAAATGATGATATCACCCTTTACCTGTGATTCTGATCTTTACAAATCAGCAGTGACAGGTGTGTGTGTGTGTGTGTGTGTGTGTGTGTGAGAGAGGACAGGTATGAGTGTGTGACTTTGAGTGTAGTATTTGATTCATTGAATCAGTTCTTAAATTCCTCATTCTCCCATGAGTATTTAACACAAACTGTATAAAATATGGACGTTGTCTCCGCGACATCAACTGTCGTTTTCTGATGTGGAGTGATGAAGCCGATCCATGTAGGGAGCCATATTGGATATGACATGAGCCAAAGCAGAGTTAGCGTTTCACAGCTGTTTTTTTTTTTTAACAAGGCAGTAAATGTGTTTGTATCACAGTGATCATTTCCTAAAACCCCCCAAAAAGGACCCCTTACGCGGTCTCTCAGAGAGAAAACCAAAAGATCCTCAACAACAACAAAGTAGCTTCATAACCCAAACATTTATTTAAAAACTCCTTTTCTGTCTGAAGGGAAAGATTTCTGTAAAGTAAACATAAATAATGTATAAAAACCCATTCCCACAGGTTGAAAATATAAAAATGAAAAAGTAATTTGCTTGAGATTTTTGCCCATATTCGGTAAAATTTTAAGATGAAGAGTAAGAATTTCAACTTTAAATCTCACATTTTGATTTTTTTAGTCTAAACTTTTGACTTTTTTCTTCACATATTTGACTTTATTTTCTCAAAATTCTGACTTTGTTTTTACAATTTTTGACTTTTGTCTCAGAATTTAGACTTTTAATCAAATTTATTTTTTTCCCCAAAATTTCAGCTTGATAATCCAACAATTATGACTTTTTATCTTACGTTTCTGACTGTGTTTTTACAATTTTGACTTCAACCTCAAAATTTTGATTTTTTCCTAACAATTTTGAATTCAGTCCTGATAAAACCCAGATCCTGATCCTGCCATGAAAAACACCCCAACATATTTCCCCCATGTCGCCCCCAAATGGTGATCATTTTTCTAGGTCAGAAGCAGAGTTTGCTGCTGTTTATGCAGCATGTTACACTGCAGAAAACTGATCACTTACCATCTGGTTCAAGAGTTACCTGAGGGACAGGTGAGGTTTGATTTCACAAGTGTGTTACAGGGGTATGAATATGTTTGTCCACACATAGTGGCGAGAAATCACTCGGTGTTGTAAAATAACAAGGATTCACATATTACTTTGAAGGCCGCCCCTCACCTGCTCAGGACCCTTGATGCTTGTGTTTTCCTCTCCTCAGAACCAATGCACCAAACGAAGAGAAAAAGATCACAAATGAACAGTTTCCACTGCTTTGTGCATTTTGTAAGAAGCCTCATCTTCTTTTTTCAGTTAATACTGCAGGAGTTATTGCTGGTTCAGTTCTTGGAGCTCTCACTCTGATTGTGATTATCACATCAATCATTATCCACTCCAGGAAACAAAAAAGGTGAGTGTTCAGTAAAGTTTATTATTTTGAAAAGAAACAGGCTCTTTCTATTTTTCATCCATTCCTCCTTAATGACTTGGGGTAAAAAAAAAATTCACTGTTTTCATTTATTTGTTTCATTTTCAGAAAATCACGACGTTCTGAGGAAGACGAGAAAGATGATAAATCTGAGTCTTTCTAACTGCACCTTTTAAACCCACTGACTTTCTCTAAATTTTAAAGCTGCAACTACCACAACTAAAACGTTGGAAGGAATGATGGTTTGGTTGAAGCCAAATGGTGATATAAACCTGAAAATGCAAAGGTACGATCCAGAATCAGAAACATCGCAGGGTTGGACAAGCGTTGTCCCACCTTAAGGTTAACAAGTGAGCAGGATGATCATGTTAAAATCATTTCAGGATAACTCTGAGTCTGTTCAGTAAGCTCGCCTTAAAGTCACTCCTGTCAAAATGAAACTAATCTGTAAGTGTCCAAACACTCCACCATTGTTTGTAACATTATTAAAGATATATGAGAATAAAATTTTGTTTCTACTAAAAGAGCTGTCATTATGTCATTATTATGTTGTTGTTTTTTATGTTTTACAGTGAAATGTGAAATAAGGCATTATACAAAAGCTTCTATGAGGAATTCATGGTTTTTGGTCAGTTTTGGTGCCCCCTTGTGGAAAAGATTTGCATTGACAGCTTCAGTTATTAAATCCTTAACATTCAAATTTGTTTCTAACTGTAAACTTTCGCTTTGTGTTCTGTCAGTCATGTCATCTAACTCCTCCCCCTCATGGCAGTTTCAGGCATTACAGGTTAAAACATGAAATTCTCACTTGTTGTGGCATTTTCTGTTGTTCTTATCAAGGTGTCTCTGTTAATTTCAGTCAGTTTCATGTTTTTCTAAAAACTCCTTACTGTAGCTTTAAGTTCATGTCCCATCTTCAGCTCTAGATTCACTCTAAGTGACGACGTAATTTTTTTCCACTGTCCCTAAAGTGCACAGATGAGGTGTCTTGTTGATAAATATCATTCCGATCTCATGGAGTACGTCTTGTTTCATGCCTCCAGAGTTGGGGTCATAACTTTTCGAACATAACACACGAGGTCACAGCTCCATGTTAAATTCCTCACCAAGCTTTGACCTCATCAGTCTTTCGCTCCCATCTTCTCTACTCAATGTAAACACTTCTTAAATGTTTCATTCCACCCTGCAGACACATCACATGACCATGTTGTTTGGCCTTCGTTTTTGTCTTCAGCTTTTCTTTAGAATCTGGAAGTCACTCTGTTGTTTACAGCGTTGTTGAATGTCCTGTCCTGGCTGTTCCCTCACACAACACAAGGCTGTGAGTTCTGTGCACAAAGGGCGCCAGTATGTGACGAGACTGCAGAGACTGGAGCTGAATAAGCTGTCTGCTTGTTACCCCCAGAGTCACTCAACAACAACTTGCCACAGACTCTCTAGAGATATAAATACAAATAATTAACATGATGCTCTCCAAGTCCCGGGGCAACCGAGGAGCAACAGCACAGATCATTCTCACCCCTTAGATCACACCTAATACTGGACCAGTGTTGAAATGAATCAGAGGGTATATAAAGTGTTGGGGTAGAGCTCTTCATACTTTCTTCAGCTCTCTCTCTCTCTCCATTTCTGCCTTTTGTTTTCAGTCCAGGTCATAAATTCACTCTTATTTGTGCGGGTGAAGCTACAGGCTCACAGTTTCTGCATCTTTCTCCTTCGTTATAAGCTTGTTTTTTGGAATATGGGCGACCAAAATAAAATACTACCCCGTCCCATTTTTCGCCGGGATGTAAGCTGGGATCCTTTCCCGAACTGGACCCAACCGAGTCGCATCTTTGCTCAGGATTTTGGCCTCCCTCCCTTCCTCGACTCGTCTGATCTGGACTGGTTGGAGTGGGCGAAGAAGAGGCTGGGGACTTTTCCGTGGCCTGGGAACGCTCAGACTCCTGTGACTTCTCTCCTGCCTCTGATAGACGCTCAGCATCCCACGGTGAATCCAAAGACTGTGAGGAATCTGACGGGTGGAGTTCCAGAGGTCCAGACGGGACAGGACAGCTGGAGGATTAACCTGGATGCTAATCACTACACACCTGAGGAAATTACCATCACCACCAAGGATGGATACCTGCTTATATTAGGTACGCTGCCTGAGCCTGTTAAAGGTAATTATTATGGTTAAACAGGTATTTACATGATGGAATAAACTTTATAAATCTTTCTTTTAGGGAACCACCAGGAAAAGCAGGATACACATGGATCAGTTTCCAGATGCTTCACTCGAAAATACAAGTAAGAACTCTTGTGAAGTCATTTCAGATCTCAAAGGTAGAGAGACTAAATGTTCTCTTTTTTTGGCTGTAAAAGTATGTCCGGGAGGGATTTTATAAAATTCCTCAAAATGTCCAGGTTTATCTCAGCTTGGTCTACAGACCATTGATATTTATAATAAGTCGCTGCACTGGGCTACTGGCATTATTCTGATGCCTCAAAGTCAAAATTATAAGATAAGTTGAAGCTTTGGGATAAAAAAAAAAAAAAAAAATCTGAGAAAAAAGCCAAAAAATTGAGATTATACAGTGAATATTTTGAGATAATGAAGTGTAAATTATGAGGAAAAAAGTCAATATTTTAATATTTTTTAATTTTGACCCTTTATCTCATCAATCTGACTTAAAATGGGCATAAAAAGATTAAGAAAATAAAAGTGAATCTTCACTAACCCAGTAACTCATTTGTATTATTTTTAACAGGCAGAAATTGGATTCTATACATAATAAATTTACTTTGAACAGAAAAAAGTAGTGTTTTAAATAAAGCTACCTTGTCATTTCTCAGTATCTCTGTTTTTTTTCCAGTACCTCCAAGAAGCAGGGTAGATACTCCTCTTTTGGGGTTTTTCGAAAATGGTCACGCTATTCATACAAAATCTGATTGGATCAGACTTTGGAAATGGGGAAAGAAAGAATCTGAAACCAGACTACATAACATAATCAAATCATGGTTTTTATCTGGATCATCTTTAGTTTGTGTTTTTCAAAAGTTTTAATTAATACCTGGATAACTTAGATCCAAAAGACAATTATCCTGATACAGAAGGTAGGATTTCAAGGCAGACTTTGGGAAGAAAATTCAGAAAAACTTTGAAACCGGTCAAATAATAAAACAACATTTGTATCATTTAGCGTGTATATGTGTGTGTTTCACACTTGACTTGTTTAACCTTTACAGTGATAGAGTAGACAAAGTGTACGAAGGCTACCAACTAAGCCTTTCAGGATTGTAAGATAGAAATAAACTTTAAAAAAATTATCTCATCCCCATGAAATAATCCCAAAAATAAATCTCAGATTTTATTTTATTTTTTTCAATTTGATGGTTTAAAATATCCAGGATGTATTTGTTAGTGTTTATATTGTCATATTTTTGTGGCTCTGTTGTGGGGTCATGAAAGAAATTGTGAATAGAAAGTGATGTTAATGTTATTTTTGCGTTTTGTCTCAAAATCAGAAACACTCAAAGTGACTCCATGTCAGCTCTCTTCCATTTAGAGCACTGGCAATATAGTAATCCTTAAACTGTGTGTCAAGATCAGCATGATCCAATCCAATGTTGCTGGCAAAAAAAGGAGACAGGTTACCTGATCCTGTGTAATGAAAACAAGATTTCCAAATACGAAGTCTGAAGGATACAAACAGAAATCTCCAGGTGATCCAACCTCTTCTTTGTTTCTCCAAGGCTGCCACAAGGAGTCGACCTCCAGCACATCAGCTCCTCTCTCTCCAGCGATGGCGTCCTCTCTGTGGAGGCGCCGACCCCCGGGAGATCCCTCAGAGACTCGACTGAAGAGATCGTTGTCCCAGTTCAGACGCAGACGCAGGAGGATGAAAAGGGACACCAGTGAGCTGGATTTGACTTAACATGTGGTGACATGTAAACAACATGGTGTGTCGCTCATTGGTTTGTAAGCTTTGGCATAAAAAAGGCAGAGAGATTTATTTGTTGTAGTGCAGTAAATGAATATTGTAAAGCTGTATAAAACAGTGGGTGACATGACAACTCCCCAAAAGTGAAACCAAAACATTTTGAGCTCCCCCTGCTGACCAGCCGTAGTATAGGTTATTGAGTCAGAAAAGACACAGGTTAAAGAATTAAATCAAAATTATGGTTCAAAGTTTTTGGTTTGCACTTCTACCAGAGTTCTCAGTTTTTGAAAGAGGCCTGTCATTGAGATTATTTTGGCTTCACTTTTGTACAATGGGAGGGGTTGGATCCATATAGTCCGCCTTTATTCACGGTCAATCGTGGAAAGGTTTCCATGCTAAAAAGTGTTGTTTAATACTGAATTTGATTTGACTGATTTGATAACAGTTAACGTTTTCATTAACAACTTATCAGGCATGCCTTTCTTTTTCTAATGATGTATCACACATTTGTTTTTTAACTTTTAATGTCTCCATGCAGAAAACTAATTCAATCAGGAAAGTGTGATCTTGCATGACATTTAATGCACTACAAGGTAAACATCTGAATATTTATATCAGAACATCTTTTAATCCAGAGTAAAAGCAAGGATGAATACTGAGAGTAATTCTTTGTGTGGAAATGTGGTGAAAATTAATCACTTTGACAGATGCCTTTTTTTTTATTACTGCTGTTAGTTTTGTAAGTTTTGTGTGTTTAAAAAGGCTGGACATGCATGTAAAGTGTTAAATAAGCAGATTGGTAAAATAAAGTTACATTTTCATTACTGTGTTTCACGACTCATAATAATATAACAGAGCACTAATGTAAACCAGTTGGATCTGCATTTAAACTTTAATCCTTTAATGCAAAACTTCAGTAAAATGATCCAGAGGAGCGCACTGAAGTCCCTCTCTTATTTATAGTTTGTTTTCAAATCTTCTACGTTAGCTCTTTAAAACTGAAGAGCATAAAGTTTCTTAAAGATTTCTATGAATGATTTTTAAAGATACACTGATTGTATTGCATCAAAATACTTTGTTTTATATTCAGAGGCTCAGTGAGTTTTGAGAAACAGTCAGAGCTGAAGCTGAGCTCATGGAAGCCACTGAAAAGTCAACAGTGACATCTAGTGTTTTACCTGAGTATCACATGAAGAGTTAACCAACTCCTTTTTCTTCATCTACACATTTACAAAGGTTAAGTTAGATATTATTGTTGGAATTACAGTAATTAGAGTATATAATGTATTTCCATGTTTCCATTTATTTGTGTTTGATGAATCTTTTTGCTATTATACACAACTCCAAGATCTGACATCAGTTTAGAGTAGTTTAAACTGCAGTTCCCAGACTGACCACTTGAGGCTGCTCTCAGAGGGAGAGCCCAAGATCTAGTAAACTAATGGAAGGGTTGTCTCAAATTAAGAGTAACTGTGTGCTTTAAGAGAGGATGAGCACCAAATAAAGAATACAACTGCTTCTACCAGTAAGTTTTGTACCAACTATATGGCTCCTCAAGTTTCCAAAACCTAAAGACAAATACAGGGAACAAAAGTGGGGACCTCCTGTCACTGGTGGAAAACCTTAGAGGCTTTTATGTTCTCTAAATGATGGGATGGTCAAATGCAATGATCCTCACAGATAGGGTTTTGTGTTTTTTTCAGGCTCTTTAATGCTCCTCTGGTTCCCCTGTAGCAGCGTCCCATAAGATTCAGTAAAAAAAAAAAAAAAGAAAAAGAAAACCTCCCCATTCTCCTCAATAATGTTTTACAAAACTCTTCTTTCGGTTGGGCTTCATTTCAGTTGCTGTCTCTTTAAGGCTCACCTCTCCCCTTTCATCTTATTAGCAGTTCTATAGAGGCCTGTCAGGTGGCAGAGCTATGGGCAGACCTTGGTGATTGAGGCCCACACCTCCAATGCATCATGGAGGAAATCCTTGGGTGATGACCTCATCATTCGTCGTAATTAGAAAGAACCATTTTGAGCTTCAGGGATTTTTGTTTGAAAATCTGCATATTTCCTTTGTATGGAAGCCCAATTTCTGCTATTAAAAAAATAATAATAAAAAAAAAGACTTTGCTGAGATTCATTTTTCAGCCATATTAAGTCACAATCATATGATAAAACACTGAAATTATGGGATAAAAATCTTAAATTATGAGGTTCCATCCATTTCTCTATGACATTAAACAGCAGCTAGAGCTCACACAGATGCACAGTCACTGTGTAGTAAGGTTTCTTCCTTTTTACTTTTGTATTTGCCTTTTATACCACAAGTTTGATTATTCATCCGGTAGTTATAACTTTGTACCTCATATACACGACTTTATGTTTTAGAATTTCAACTTTTTTATTTCATGATTGTGACTTTTCATCTCACAATGTCAACATTTTATCTCATACTTGTGACTATTCATCTAATAATTTTGACTTTTTATCTCAAATGTATGACTTTTCATGTAGCAACTTTGATGTTTTAGTGCAAATTTATGAACTTTTTTATCTCATAATTGTTTTTTATTTCAGTATTATCACTTTTAATATCATAATTTCAACTTTTTATCACTTAATTATGACTTTTCATCCAATAATTTTGACCTTTTATCTAATTTAAGTTGTTTTTCTCAATATTATCACTTGTAATCCCGTAATTCGGTGTTTTATCTCATTATTATGACTTTTTGTTCCATGATTTTAGATTTTTACTCATGATAGCAGGTTTTTCTTCATGATTTGTACTTCTTATGTCATTTCAGTCATAAACTTGAGTCTTATTCTCATCATTTGGACTTTACATGTCATAGTTTTGATTTCTTTTATGTCATCATTTTTATTTTTTTTATTTTTTTTTATTAAAATTAAAATTATGAGATAAAACATGGGGGTGGGGATTGCCGAAATGGGCCTCCATACTTCCTGACATGTTATTTGCTTGAATGTACAAAGTGTGTTGAGTGTGGGGCTCCTGGTTCTTCGTAAACATATTTTTAAAGTATTTTGGAGGATGCACCTGTCTAAGGTATCCTGAAAGCATTTAGACCTTCTATGAATTAATTTCCATGGACCTCATTATTCTAAGCATCATAACTTCTGACATGAATGGATAAGATGAATGAAACATCACTTGTATGTGTAAGAATAGATGAAGTGGTGTTTTTTATGAGTAATTATTCCACAGAAATGAAACATTATCCCCAAAAATCAAAGCTTGATGATAAAATCTGGAGACTAAAGGGGGATGATAGCATGAGATGTGTCTGTAGTATTGCGGTGTCTCTTTAAAGGAAGGGGGAGTGTAGAAGAGGGACAGAGGAAAGAGATGAATAGAAGGCACCAGAACCACCTACCATGACCAAGTGCGCTGTAAATGTAGGACAGAAATTCGAGTGGAATACAAACGGATCATCTGGCGACACATCAAGCGAGGGAAAACCATGTTTGGATGTGCCTTATCTGACTCTGATGTTTTTAAATATGCTACCACATGCGATCATTGGAACACAGGGAAAGTG